>JASCZW010008191.1:0-54010 GCA_034211315.2 Aedes japonicus
AAAGTTCATGGAAGTTCGAAAAGTTCTTTAGAACTTCAGGAAAGTAATTCTAAGTAAAAATCCTCCAGACTAACTTTTGGAAGTTTTCAAGAGAAATTTAGTAAGGATTCTTTAGAGAACATCAAGAAAGTTCTGTAGAGGAACTTCAGGAAGTTTCTCAGAGAATTTAAGTGAAGTTTTCGATAAATTGAGATTTTTTGAAAGATAAATCCGAAAACTCTGCAAAAAACTTTTTTAAAATTCCCCAGAGAACCTTTGAGCAGTTCAGAGAACTGTAATGAAGTTCTTCAGAGAATTTCAATGAAGTTCTTCAGAAGAGTTTCAATTAAGTTCTTCAGAGAACTTCAATGACATTTTCAGAAGGCCTGTGTACTTCAGAGGATGTTCTTTTGAGATGTTCGCGGAAGTGCTCTTCAAAGAAGGTCAGAGAAGTTCTTCGGAAAATTTTAAGGAAGTACTATAGAAGTTCGGGAGGTTCTGCAAAGAAGATTAGAATGTTCCTAAAGAGAAGTTCAGGAAAGTTTTCAGAGTAGTTCAGGGCAATTTCTCAGAGAAGTTCAGGAAAATGTATCAGTAGGATTCAGGAAGTTAGCCAGCAAAAACTCAGAGAAAAGTTTGTAGGCAACTTCCCGGATACAATATTTCGAAGAAATTGTTCAGACAACTTACAGAAGTAATTTCAGAGGGATTCTTGAGACTTACTTCCAATGCAAGTTTTTACAGAGGGTTTCAGTTAAAATTCTCGCTAAGAACTGCCATTGAAAGTTCTTTGAGAGGAACTGCAGGAAAGTTTTTTCAGAAGAACTAGGGAAGTTCTTCAGCGAATTTCAGGGAATTCGAATGTCAGAAAACTCAAGGAAGGTTCTTCAAAAGTCTCTTTTGCATTTTGCAGATAATGATTCGGAGAGTTCTCCATAGGAACTTCAGTGAAGTTCTTCCAAGAAAACTTGATCAAAGTTCTCAGAGAACTTCAACAAAAATTCTTCAGAGAACTTCCAATAAGTCATTGAGAGATTTCGATTTCAGGCCTTCAGAGAACTTCAACTGAAATTCTTCAGAGAACTTCGCGTGGAGTTCATTTGAGATGTTCGAGGGAAGTGCTTCAGAGAAGCTTAAGGAAGATTCTTTAAGAGAAGCTCCAGGAAATTCAGCTGACAAAGTTTTGGAAAATTCTTCTACATAAAGACTTAGATATGTTCTTCAGAGAGAAGTTCGAAAAAGTTCTGTAAGAAAATTTCGGGTAAGTTCATTCATGGAGAGTACACTTAGCAAATGTATCAGAGGTTAGAAGTTATCTCAGAGACGTTCAGAGAAGTTCAGAAAAGTCCTTCATAGAAGTTCAGGAAATTCTTCGAAAGTTCAGGGAAGTTGTTCGGAAAGATTCCTCTGAAGAGCTTCCAGGAAGTTCTTCAGATAATTTGGAGAATTTATACGATCCATATTCTTCAAGATTCTCCTGAAAATTCTTCTGAGAACTTTTGAATATTTTCAGAGAACTTCAATGAAGTTCTTCAGAGAACTTCAGCTGAAGTTCTTCAGGGCACTTCAATGAAGTTCTTCAGAGAACTTTAAGGGAGTTTATTTGAGATGTTCAGGAAGTGCTTCAGAAGGTCTAGGATGTTCTTAGGCTAAAGGGAGTTTATTCTGAGAAATTCAGGAAATTCTTGAAAATTTGAATATGATCTTCAAGAAGTTCGTGAAAGTTTTCAGAAAACTTCGAGAGGTTCTACAAGAGAACTTCATGGAAGTACTTTAAAGAAGTTCAAGAAAGTTATTTGGAGAAGCTTAGGGAAATTCTTCAGAGAACTTCGGAAAAATCCTTCCGAGGAGTTCATGATACTTCACAGAGAAATTCAGGAAATTCGTCGGAAAAGTTCACGGAAGTTCTTAGAAAAGTTAAAGAAAGTTGTTCAAAGATCTTCAGATAAGTTCGGATAAGTTCTTCAGAAAACTTCAGGAAAGTCAAGGAAGAGCCAGTTCTTCAGACGATTTTTAAGTAAAGTTTTTCGAAGGGAATTTCAGTAAAGAGTTCTTTAGGAACTGTCGATGAAATTCTACAGAAGAACTCAGGGAACTTCCTATAGTGAAACTTCAGGGAAGTTCTCGTGAAATTTCGGGAATTTCTCTATATAACTTCGAGGAAGTACTTCAAAGACTTCTTAAAAGTCGTCAGAGAACTTTTGGGAAGTTTTTCCGGAAACTTCATTGAAATTCTTCAAAGAACTTCAATGAAGGTCTTCAGAGAGCTTCAATAAAGTCCTTCTGAAAGCTTCGGTGAAGCTCTTCAAAGAACTGCAATGAAGTTCCTCGAAAGTTTCAATGAAGTTCTTCAGAGGACTTCAATAAAGTTCTTTTAAGATGTTCCGGGAAGTTCTTCGAGAAGTTTAAGGAAGTTCTTTAGAAAAGATCAGAGGCTCCTTCCAGAGGTTCAGAAATTCTTCAGAGAACTTCAGATAAGTTCATCAAAGAAGTTTGGGAAAGTTTCATTGAGAAATTCGAGAGTTTCAGGAAAATTCAAGAGCATACGAGCAAGAGGATGAATCAGTGACGGTGGGTTATTTGTCGATTGCTCATTTTGCCAAATCGATGAACTGGAAAGATCCTAGACTCCCGGGACCACTTTTCCGAGGACCAATCCAGTTAATATGTTATTTCGGCGGATGACACTTCATACGCGTAATTAATTCATATTCGTGCAGAAACAACCGCGAAGACGTAAGAGTGTTTAACCACAGGTTGTCCCGAGCAAGAAAATTGAAGAAGATGCTTTCAGGAATCTGCATCGGCGTCAAGAAGACATCCTCAAGGAGAGCGTCATTAAATTTTTGAGCTTTCCCGAGTGAGCTGTAAATTGTATACTTCTCCGGAAACTATTGATTCCATGATAATTGCTGCCAAATGGAAGCTGGAAAAGGAGATCTCTGTATCAATGCAGCCAATTGCACGAAGAGGCTCCTGACTGAGCAAGCGCTATTCAAATGGAATTTACAGAATACTTTGACATGTATTGTTGCACTGATCGATCTATTTTGTTTCTCAATGATCCTTCTAATCTTCAAAGTAGTTCTGTGTATTTACGACGGAGTAAGTTCAGAGGCTTCCGGAGGACTCTTTACGTATTGCAAGGCTGGAGCCCATGAAAGGGCAATTCGTTTATCGAAAGATTCGATTATCAGGAGTTTTGAGTTGATTATCATAACCATGTCTCATGACCTGCTAGTAGACGTTTATGATCGTAGCAGTCGACATGTTTGAGTCAATTGTTTTCGAGAGCGGATGGGTAAAACTGAGGCTGGAAGAAAACAGTTTTTGATCGGAAAGCAATCCGCGTGCTTTAATAAGTCCCGCGGTTGGAACTTTATTCATGGCTATGAAATTTTCTGAGTCTAATGCTCATTTCTGAAGGTATGTTCCGATAGATCAAAGTATGTAGAAGGATTAACGTCTGAATATTGGCAGTTCAAATGATAGATTAGAGACAGCTTCATCAAATGTCCCAGTTGCTGAATAAACGGCTTACAACCCATCCCATACCTAACTCAGATGTTTATTCACCAAAGTTGAGCCTTTCTGACATGGAACAATATTTAATACCAGACATAAAAAAGCTTACAGTTCAATAAGGTCTAAAAAGTATGATATTATAACCTTATTATGAATTAAATCAAATATTACAGCCAATTTGTCGATAAGAAAGACAATTTTCTTTTTCTTGTATGTTCATTCATGCATCGAATACCCTTTTGTTGACTCTTAAAACTCTTGAACCTTTTAAAGCCTGTCCCTAAACATAAAAGGTGCGCACTCCAGTTCCTTTATGAAAAAAATTCGGATCTTCAAAGTTAAAAAATAAGATGAGTAGAATTCAGTAATGTTGAAACTTTTATTGGCAGAACTTCAGAAAACAGCAAAATTTCAGCGAAGTTCACTGGAATTCAGCAAAGCTTCCGGAGAACTTAATAATAGATCACATAGCTTCAGTTGTGTCAACAAAAACTTTACTAAAAACTCACATAACTTCAGCCAACTTCGTAAAAAATTTGAAAATTTTGCAACGCTGTAACACTCTAACTTAAAAATTGCATATGGAATATGTTTGCATTATCAAAGCCTCGAGACATGTCCCAGATACCTTTCATCAATGTTTCAAAAGCTTCAGACGGAGTTCATAGAGTTTCAATAAAGTTGGCGGAACTTCAAGAAAGAATTAAAGAACTGGAGCTTAAAATCGGATAACAACCGCCGTAAGTTACTTTAGGAAAGCTTCGGCAATAATCGTAAAGTTTCAGCAAAATTCACAGAGCACAGAACATATCTCGGGTTTTTTGTTTCATTAGGGCGAATCTAACATTGAGAGACTCCTTTTAGTTACTGTCTCTTTCATTCACATTCAATCACCTCTACGTTTTTTCATTCTACTTTTTGTACAGTATGCTAATCAGCACTGTGTGATTCGATCTGTACAAGAAATTCCTCGAAAGTTTTATAATGGCGCTGTAACAAATGAAAGAGAGTGAGGTGATCTCATTATCTGATTACGCCTGTTCAAAAAAACCCTGAGATATCATACCGACTGAAATGTTCCCCGACTGACGCCCAGAGTGGCACCGCAAATATAAAAATGAATACCTTGTGTTTTAGAATGTACCACGCTTTCAAAACGATAGCTGTCAAAATGCTGTCAAGGCACTCCGACTGTATGTACGCAGCAGCTACAGTGGTTTTCAGTAACAGCTGTCTCTGTGATTTTCAAAGTCAATGGATAAATAATAGTTTCATTGTTTTTTTATGGGAAAAAATACCATTACACCGAAAACTTGGCTTGACAAGTGTTGTCCAAACTCTGCACCTGGATAATCCACCATCATTGGCTGGTGTGCTGGGTTCAACGTGGTCCGCCGAGCGCTCAATGATGCACCCCGGTCTGGTCGACCAAAACTGGTGGTCACTCAGGAAAAACATTAAAAATTTCACAAATCATTTGACAAACCCGTAAAATTGGGTTTTTTCAGGAGATGGAGTGGCTCTTTATGAAGATCGTGAAGCAACGTGTGAGCTTTATTTTGCATGAGACATCTGTCCATGAGGACTATTTCAAAATGGGTGCCGAAGTGCACCTGGTGGACCAAAAAAACAACGAGTCCAATTTGAAGCTGTTTTGGTGAAATAAAACGAGACTGGCAACAAATTGGCCAATGAAATTTTCAAAGCGTTACAATAGAAGAAATTTGCGTGTGTTTTGATTAAATTGGTTGCTCAATTAGATATTAATTATTGAAAAACGTAGGACATATTTTTGTGAGATGTGCTAGAGTAGGTCCACACTGTCCTGGAGTTCAAGAACTTAAGATCTGCAGCTGTAGCAGCCCAGCTTTATCCGCTTTACAATGTTATAATGTATATTTCTAACATATTCAATGAATGCCCTGAAATAACCCAAAACGGACGTTTCAGAATATTCATTGAACATCAGGTTTTAAATATATATCGTAGTTTATTATAGCCAAGTGGCTACGGTTACTACTGTATATATTAAGTTCTGAACTCAAGTCAGTTTTAACATACCAAGATATCTCATTCTATCTGTCTACCTACCAAACGACTCACTTAAATTGGTCAAATGCATGTATGTTACTTTGTTTGTTCTGAGTCAGCTACAGTTATAAGCTGTAACTGTAAATCAGCTTGAGATTCGAGGATAGTTTGGTTAACCTAGAAAATTGAAAACTCATAATGACTGTTGGTCTTCAAGAATATTCAATGAATATGCTTACAGCCAGCGTAGTTTTGCATAGCGTTTTGTGGCAACTGCAAGCCCTATGTTCTGATATCAGAGGATGGTTTGCATGACCCAGAACATGTTATTTTTGCTATATGATGTTTGTTGACTTTTAAAGTATTGATTGAATATGTTTGACTATTTATTGTATGCTACCCTTGTTGCCTAAAAATTAACTGTAAATCTTAAGTTCTGAACACACTTTACTGGACTGTTTGGATGACTTAGAAGATCAGAAAGTTATAAACAATGACTGTTGACCTTCCGAAAGATTAATTGAATCGTAGGAATTTAGACAAGGTTACACAGATACATTTACTAAATATTCACCAAAATCAAATCTACTACAGCCAATGTAATCACATAGCACCACTTCTCCGCTGTTTTCCTCAAATAATGAAAATAGTAGCACTTCTACTGAAATAAATACAGAAAGAAAAAAAGAAGTCAATTCAATTGCATAGTTTTACAAAAGATTTTCATTAAGGTCCCAACTAACAAAAAGTTAAACAATGGATCTTGGAAACAGCCATTTAGAAAAAATATAGATTTTGTTTTGTTTTGTTACAGAAGAAACCATTATTTTCGTTTGTCTGTTAAGCCTAATAAATTGTTTTTGTTGAGTTCTGGCATATTTTATTTGAAATTTCCAGATAGATTTTTTACCAAAAACCGTTCTTCTTTACTTTTTCAGCTGTCAACAAAATTTAGAACATTGCTGGATTCCGTTCCGAATTTGGTGCAGAATAAAACAAAGCCTCTGACAGTTTTTTTTAATTGAAAAATGAAATCTTGAACGTGTCGTTGAAAATGAAAAATTTCGTTTCTCGAATAATTCATAATTAGGGCGTCTAGGTTCTTCCAGGAACATACAGACAACAGATAGGAATTATTCTTTAGTTGACGCCAATTGATCAGTTTCTTGAGACGATGGTGCACTTTACCCCTTGTTTCCATATCCAGCGAGGTGAATAAAAAGAAATATTCCTCTTGATAGTGAAAGAAAGATGATGATTTGTGATATCCTTCATATCCATCCGTAGGCATCCGGCATGTTCTTCACTCTCTCTGATGACTGAACGGGAGGAAAGCTTGATATGCTCGGTTTTCCACCCGCTCTGTTCAATAGTTCCGCATGCAAGCGGGTGAAGCGAATAATGTGAAATTAATGAGATTTTTGCTGGATTCCAATCGACGTGATATGTGCATATAGTTTGCCCTGCATATTAGACTTGCTGCAGTTGTTTGTACCGAGAGCTGCATTTGAACGCAATTTTCCCTTAGCACAATGGGCGTAACAACAATTTGAAGTGATTTTCGCACAATAGTCGTTCTAATATGTGATCGTTTTTCCGTTCCACGCAAACAATAATGAGGTCCAATCATTTCACGTTGGAAGCTTAGAGCAGTAACCAAGCAACCAAGAGTAATAATTCATATATAATTAATGTAGAAACCTATCAGAAGCTTATGGGAAACTCAGCCGGCACCAGGTGCAAGCCAACTGTTCTCGGAATAGGAAATCATCAGCCATTGTTTTCCACGACGGTGTTGTAAGCCGCTTGATGCCATACAATATAATTTACATAACCTCTAGACTCGTCATAGTTAACAACAACCATCTCTGTATCGTCATAGCTCATACTCATGAGGCCTTCTGCGGAAACTAAGGTATGTACATGCTGATGAGCGTCAATTTTCCCGATGAGATCGATGAAACCCGGGAAACAGAAATGATACATTTCATTAGTGGTTCCCAAGCTTATACAGTTTGTCCACGTTAAATTTTGGACACTTTTTTTTCAGTGAATATTTTGAATTATTTCACACATAGCTGAATCTTTTCACTTGTATGACAGTTGAAACTCTTGCCAATCTTGCCAAGAAACTAAAACTACCGAAAGAATCCGTGTTTTGTGTTTGCAAATCAGTTGACCAGCGCTTGACTGTGGATCGAAAAGTTGGAACTGGAACAAATCGAAAAATATGCTCCCGACAAATGGACGAGAACGTGGTGGTAATTATTGAGAAAAATTTCAATCTTTCTGTACAAAATGTGGCTCGCAAGTTGGGAAGTCAAAAACATACGCACAAAAAGTGAAACAGAGGCAAGGACTGAAGGCGTACAAAGTGAAAAAGGTGTCCAACCGTGATGAAAAGCAAAATTTCATGAGTATGAGCATAATTGTCCGCCCGTGGTTGCTACTCCGTTATTGCCAGATAAGGTGTCGTTGACATAGAACCAAAAAATGATTACTTGGGACTAGCATACATCCTCAATGTGTAAAAACTTGTGATTCCAAGCTAAGAGCAATACCGACGCTGGCCTCACCCGAATGTAGGTCAAGTAGAGAATGGGTAGGAATATGTTGACGTGATATTCGCTTTATTGGAAGCCGCAGAGTCCACTGCACTTCAACGAGAAATCACTGGGATGTTGGACAAAATGGTTGGGTTGGCAGCGGGATCTAGTTTGGTAAACTGTGTGCTGAATTCAACTGACGTCGGCAGCAAATAAGATGTTTAACCACAGAGAACAGACGTTCATCTTCGGTCTGCTACTTGTGTAAAGCTTTTAACCGAAATTTCAAATGTATGTCGTTATGCTCCTGGTAGGCGGCGCTGTAGTTGTACGAAAACTGTCTTGTACATGTCTATCAATAAAAAGCCTAGCACATAACCTAAAAAGTTTTGTTTGTTTTTCTTTCCACTTGCTTTTTATACCGGGTGCCCAGATTAACTTTTACACACATTTTTCAAGAAAAGGTATATGGACATGAATGTCTGTTCTCTGTGGTTTAACTATGTTCCCGATTTATTCTCTGTACAGAGATACACATTTAAGTTATTCAAATTTTAACACCGAATTTAACCAACAGTAATGACGCTCTTGGGCAACCCTCAAGTGTGGGTGGTTTATTTCATTGGAATACAAGAATACATTAAAACATCGAGTTTGAGAACCGATTTAAACCAACAGTAAGGATGCTATTGGGGCCACTCACTGGTGTGGGTGGTTTATCTCAGTAACATTCAAAAATACGCTTGAACATCGAGTTTAAGGACCGATTCAAACCAACAGTAAGGATGCTGTTGGGGTGACTCACAAGTGTGGGTGGTTAATTTCAATGGAACACAGGAATACATAAGAAAGTTTGAGAACCGATTTAAACCAACAGTAAAGGTACTCTTGGGGCCACTAACAAGGGTGGGTGGTTTCTTTCAGTAGAATTCGAAAGTACGCTAGAACATCGAGTTTGAGGACCGATTTAAACCCACTGTAAGGAACCTGTTGGGGCCACTCACTAGTGTGGGTGGTTAATTTCACTGGACGTGATGAAAAGCAAAATTTCACTGCAATAATTCATGCTGAGGAATTTAAAGGAAACATTTTCTTGTATTATAAAGGATGACGAAGACTTAAAACAGGTTCCAGGTCTGGTTTTTTACACCGCAATGCAAAAGAACGCCGTTGTCGAGCATTTCCGTACAAATAAGGTGCCCAAATCCCCGAAGAAGTATTTGATTTGACAGGCCATATGTTGTAGTGGTCAAAAATCTTGTCACTATGTGGAATCCATCCTGGGATAGTACAAGGTACAAGAGGTCAAATACGTGCCAAAAACAGCCAATCCTCCAAACTGCCCAGAATTTTGTCCAATAGAGAAATACTGGGTTCTAGTTAAGCGGAAACTCTTAGAAACTAAGAAGAAAGCAAATGGTACTGATGATTTCAAGAGAAGATGGAGAATCGTCACGGCGGGCGTATCTGAGAATACCGTACAGAACCTGATGGCGGGTGTAGCACAGAAAGTTCGAGAGTTTTACAGAAAGAAGGAATAACATCTTTATCAAATCATATGTCTTACGAAATTATTATTCCGTTAATCTATTTAATGTACTATATAGCCAGTAATTCTTCGGTCACTCCACTTTATTTCGTCCTTCTCAAATTCTTGTTCTTCTACTTCTCTACTCCTTCTTCTATTGCTCCGTTGGTTTGCTTTAGCTTTTCCTGCATCTTGCGATTATTCCACTCTCATTATCTCTGGTATTTTATCCTTCTTTTTATTTTATTTTTTCCCTCCACTTTTCTTCTTCTTCATATCTTTTTCCAATTTTTTCCTTCTGTTTCTCTACGTCTTCAACTTCTTGTGCTTCTGCTCTTCCGATTCTCGGCTTCGGCTTCTCTTCGTCCACTTTGTCCGCTTTACCTTTCTGCTTCTTCGATTGTGTACCGTTTCACTTATTCACATTGTCTTCTTCTATTTCACTTGTTTATTTTGCTTCTCTCTACTGCTTTGCTTTTTCCATTGTGCCTTCTTCAATTTCCTCTGCTGTTCATTTTTTCTCCATCCATTTCTTCTTCTGCTTATCACGTTACGTTTTTTTCGGCTTCTTCCAATTTCTGGTTTCGCTATAGTTTGGAAAACAGTCTTGTTTCCTTTAGAAAAGTCAGCATTTATGTTATTTGCTCCCCCTTATTTTGTAGAGCGTCACGTATGCTGGTCCCAATTTTGTTTTTGTGCCATTTAGTTACAAATTTCCGGCATTCGAGAATTAAATGTCGGACATCCATCACCGTACCGCAACATTCACAATTAGCGGGGGCTCCTTGTTCAACAGTAATGTATGTGTTAGACGCATGTGTCCGATCCTCAAATGTGTAAGAACTCGCTGGTCGACCGTCCCAAGCAACACCGAAACGTCATAATTAGTTGCAGCAACTTAATTTTTACTTAATTTTGTCACATTGAAGTAACTTTTACTGGTGGACGAAACACGGGAGCACCCCAAGCAGCCCACGTGTTGCTGCTAGGGGTGCTCCCGTGTTTCGTCCACCTGCATGTATTTTCCTTTACTTCTCTCAACTTTGACTTCCTAGTCTCATACCACTGGTTATGCCACGTATCAGTTGTTTAACTTATCTCAGAGCGTCTTCTCCTGGAATTGGTAAATCGATGGCCTGTTCGCTCCTGACTTCATTGGCCAATCGATTGGCTTCGGAATTGCCTCTGATTCTGGCGTGCCCAGGAAGCTAGCGCAATTTCTTAACTCGTAATTCTGGTTCAGGATCGTGACAGTCATCGTTATGGCGTATGCATCGGTAGAGAAGACTTTTGGAAGACTGCAGATGCCAGTAATTCCACTGTTGATGAATGTGGCCCCTACCGTATCTTCACCCTTAGAGCCCTCGGAGTAGACGATGGTTGACCGATGAAAACTGGTATTCAGCAACTGTTGCACGATTGGGCGGACTTCCTCCGGAGGGTCACCAGCTCGTATGCATTTCTTTACGTCCCACACAATCGTAGGCTTTCTTGTGTGCCACACAGGTTCCCTCCGCCTCACAAGTTGACCGACAGCGGGGAGTGCTGTACCTGACAATTCTTCTAGGTGGTTAGAGGCTCGTTGAATCAACGAAAGGGTGATGTTGCCAGGATTTTTCACAGTTATTCGGATGGCAGTCCGCGCTAAGGACTGTACTGCCAGCAGTTCGAATGGTAGGGTTCCCGCTTCGGCCATGATTGAGAGTGTTGGACTGGTCGCGAGAGCTCCGGAGGCATTGAATTGTATGGAGCACCAAGCCTATATCGTAGGTCAGCTTTGCGGTTATTATGGCCGATCCGACCTGCAGCAATGATGTCCGATTGCCACGTGGACGTTTGACATCGATCATCTATAACATCCACAATCGAGACTTACACGATTTTTTTACTATCTGGCAGTGTGGATTGAATGCTAGGGTCCGATCCAGGGTAACACCCAGAATCCTAAGCTGGTTGATCCTTCGAACGCCGACTCGCTCGATGGTTGTCATATCCAGGTTCCCGACGTGCATTTGGACTGCAATAAAATATGTGCGACTTGGAGAATCCAACGCTCTTCGCCCAATTGTCTACGACTTTGACGGCGGTCTGCAGCTTGCGATTGAGGCCTTTACTGTTTGCTCCTCGTAGCATGAGAAGGATGTCCTCCGCGTACAACAATACATCAACTCGGCTCGGTACTACCCTAAAGATGGGCTGCATCGCGACAAGGAACAGCGTCACGGACAGGACCGAACCTTGTGGCACTTTATTTTCCAGCTCATATTCACGGGACATGTGCCCTCTACAGACACCTGAAACGTTCGTTCCGAGAGAAAGCTCAGCAATACGTTTATTATGCGACCACGTATCCGCCAAGTCTTTAACGTGCGCAGAATACCATGTCACCAGGCGATATTGCATACTTTCGACAGATCTATAGAGGCTATCAGTGAGTGTTCGCCTCCGGTTGGCGTTTGTCAAGCCGTCCACTCGATTCTAGCTCGGCGATCAGTCGACGGTTGATGATTCGATCAAACAGTTTCACCATGCAGCTGGTGTGCGAGGTCGGTCGGAAGGCATCAGGTCCAGAATCGTAGCTGTTCGGCTTCGAATGGGAACGACATTAGCATTCCGCCAGCCAGTGGGGGACTTACCACTGCGCCAAATTTTGTTCAGCAGTTCAAGGAGCATAACTTTCACAGACAGAGGAAGACGTTGAAGCAATGGATACCCTGTCATGTTCCACACCTATTGAAGCACCTTGCCCTTTGTCGAGAACCCACAGAAGTTCATTCAGGGTAATGTTGATGTTAGGCAAACCTCTATGGACTCTCGGTCAGCTGCTGCCTTGGCCATCTGGAGCTGCTGCCTGGCCATGGAGTGTAGCTAGAGGTCACTGATCTCGCACTGTAACATTTAGCCAGTTCTTCCACTGCTTCTTTGGGATTGTCTGTGAAACCGTCCGTTTGCTTGAGTACCATCGTGTTAAGTTGAGTTAAAAGATTCGAAGCCGGGACTTCTTTTTTTAAAAAAGATACTCACTATTACACTGCTTAACTGAGACTGACTTTATTTTCTGTACCTAGCTGTTCATCGTACCATCATTCCGAAGACGAATCAATTGCACCCAATGCCGATCGCATGAACAGCTGATGATGCTCGATACTTCTTCTGCCGTGAGTCACCCACATTGCTGACGACGATAGCACCGTTGGTGGAATTTGCCAAGTCCGGATGACAACGGTGTTTACTTGCTGTGGTCTGCTGCCATGCAGAGTGTTCACCGTTTACCACAGTTTGGTCGTTGTGCAGCTTGGGGAGACAGTTGCGACGAAGTTCTCTCACGATTCTTTTTTTGCTTGCTGGACAGCTTTTCGTGCCGCTGATCTGGTTTCCTGGAATCTCGCTAAAATTGTTCAGGATCAGATTGCTGTAGTCTTCGAAGGGACCGCAAGCACTTTCGTCGCAGTCGGATTGCCATTTCCGCTTCGGGACACCATCGCTATACTGATCTTGGTCCAAAGCGGCCGCTGGTCCGCGATATGGATTTGGTCGCTGCTACTATTATCTTCTAGGTGCAATTTTCAACGTTCCAGTCGAAGTTTGGTGGAATGGAGCCACCTTCGCCGTACCAACCGTGAGTCCGATCATCCGGGTGTAGAACGTTCTCGGAGAGTGGTCGCTGTTGTGCGTGTTCGACAGGATTCGCCAAAATGGACCTACTGGCCAGATTTGCGTGGCAGATCTTCAAGTCGATGGCAGAGGTATTTCTGGTAGCTGGATCGATGCGCCATCATTCAGGATCACAAGCTGTTTATCCAAGGTCGTTTCGGTGATGAATCGACCAATAGTGTCCAACTTTCGTGACCCCCGCGTGAGATGGTGCGCGTTGAGTTCACTCAAGAGTAAAACTGGACCTTCCAGTTGCTCGAACAAGTCACTAAACGTGGCCTGACACTGAACGGAACTCAACGGAACAGATATTAACAGTACCGTCAACTGAATTGGTACGTGGATACGTGCTCCGACGAGGTGGAGAGTTCTGTCGATTCGTACTTGCTCGAATAGTAAGCCTTCCTGGATGGCAAGGCATACCCAGTGTTGCCAGTAATGTACGCTATTCGACTCCAGAAGCAACGTGTAGTTTCTGCCAACGAAATCTGGCGGGGCGACGGTGATTCAATTTGGTGTCCTGGAGTACAAAATTTAATAATTTTACATGATATCTTTGTTTACGTATTATAGAAGTCGATCGACCGTCACTATGCTCGGCAAATCAATTTTGCTATTACAGTTGTCGAGTTGGTCGACTCAATCAATAGGACTTTGTATTGGGAGGCATGTTTCATCGGTTAGTGGATATTGGTAGAGGAAGGTAAAAAATACATTAAACCATGATGTAGAAGGAGATGTTCGCTCATCAACGTGAGGCACCAAGAGTGAACAGTTATGCTTGCTAGGATGAAAGATATGGAGAGAAAATGTTTAAAGTTCCGTCAGTGTACGGTAGGTTCGAAATAGAATAAAGGCATTGAAAATTGAGCGAAAGGGCGTTACCTTTGCCTAACATCCCACTGTGGAGTAGGTCGAGGCACGGACGAATCCGTCACCTTAATAGGTAAAAGTAACGTGTTGGTACGCGCTCATGTACTACTAATAGCTTTGAGATAGTTTCTAGCGGTCGTTTGTATGCACTCCACGCACGGAGAATACAAAACATAACAATTAGAGTATGTAAAACCAATAAATGGTGGTAACCATTAATCATACTGGCAAAGCTAATGTTAAGCAGAAGTTGTAGTAAACTGACCAAGAGCTCGATTCATGAGGACCACCAATGTGCAGTGGGTCGGAATAACTTAAAGTAAATTTATGTTTCTCATTTGAATACTCTTACTTTTTGAATCCTATCATGGGTAACAGTGATGAGCTTTTGAAATTTATCTTACACGGCCATCAATTTTAACTCAGTTCTGAGTCGTTTTTGGCCTATTTACTTTTGTCATTAGTGGAGTCACTCTTTGAGTAAATATAACTTGGCTTGACAAGTCGACATATCAAAAACATCGACTCAAATCAAATGGATGTTTTTGATTTGGTGACTTGTCAATCCCAGTAACAATTATTCAAATTTGAATGATTCCACGTTTAGCGAAATGAAGTCAAAAACGACTCAAACTAAGTTAAAATAGCTGGCCGTGTAGAGCTGTGATTTTTCTACAGCACTTCTAAATGCATAATATTAGGACATTTACTCTAGGGATTTGAAAATTCGAGTTAAATGGTTTAATATTAGTCCTCAAGGTAAAGAAATAAACTACCAACAATTTAGGGCACATCCTTACAATTCATAAGGGAACGTCCATTAATTATGTCACACAAAAAGTGACTTTTTATGACACCTCCTACCACCCCCCCCCCCCCGCTTGTCACGTTTTTTGTATGGACCATCAATTATTTTTGTATGGATCGTAACGCTTTCCCAAAACCCCCCCTCCCCCCTTACTGCGTGACATAATTAATTGACCTTCCCTAAGCAGACTGCCCAGAGATTCAGGAAGAGATTTCATCGAAAAAAAACTTCTCCGAAGATCAGACAGACACTTTTCAGAAGTATAAGGAGCACATCTCAGTAGCTCAAGTAGGCATATTCCAAAAAAATCAGGATCAAGCATTTAAGAAGTTCAAGCTCATAGTTCTCAGAAGTTCAGGAAAATCAGAAGTTCCTCAAAAATCAGGAGAAGACGTCTTAGAGCTTCTGGAAGAAGTTTAGGGAAGAGGACTTCTAAGAACTTTGAAACTTTCTAGAGGTTCTGGAGTTCTTCCCAAAAATTCAAGATGGAACCTCACAGAAGTTTAGAAGAAAGCTGCTCCAAATTTCAGGGAAAAACTAACCAGGGAGGGTACTACCAATAATTTCCCAAAAATTCAGGAGTAAACTTTCACAAAACCCAGGACAATACGTCTTGGAAGTTGAGGAAAGATCTTCTCTGAAGTTCAGGAACAGACTTCTTAGAAATTCTAGACGAAACTTCCCAAAAGTATGGTTGGAACTTCTCAGAACGAACTTCAGACAAGTTCTTTCCTGAACTTCTAAGACGTATTGTCCTGAGCTTTGTGGAAGTTTGTTCCTGAATTTTTGAGAAATTATTGGTAGTACCCTCCCTGGTTAGTTTATCCCTGAAATTTGGAGCAGCATTTTAGCTATGTAAATTTTAGAATTTCCAGAAACCTCTCGAATGTACAGAAACTAACTTTCCAGAAGCATTGGAGGTACTTGTAAATAGTTTGAGCAAGAATTTTTCAGAAGTTCAGAAACAAACTTCCCCGAAGTTTGGGAGAAATCTTCCCAAAGTTCAGACAAGGACTTCTCAAAAGTTCAGAAAGAAGCTGCGAACAAATTTTAGAGTATTTTCTTAGAGATTCTTGAGTGGACGTTCTCAAAGCTTCAATAAAATTTTGAAATAATAAGCTCAGAAAAAAACATACCAGAGAGGGGAGAAATCTTCTCATAAATTTCGGAACAAACTTCTCTGAAGTTCACAAGTAAACTTCCCTTAAGTTCAGTAGAGGACTTCTCAGAAACCCAAAATATTTAAGAAGATTTTCCAAAAAGATCTGAATGGAACTTACTAAAGTTTCGAAAAAAATTTCCTCACAATTCAGGATAGGACTAATTGGAAGTTTACAAAGTAATTAAGTTCAGAGAAAAACTTATCAAAAGTTTCTTCAGGAGTGACTGCCAAGAAGTTTATGAGCAAACCTTCCAGTATCTTAGCAAAGAGATTTTTCAGGAGATCAGGAAAGAGCTGAAAAACAAGAGACGAACCGATGAAGTAAAGGTTTGTACGGAATCAAATTGCTCCACTTTTAAATGGCTGTAACTGTTTACGCGTTGGGTATTTTCTATTGAAATTTTGGGTGGAATAAGTTTAATTTGTTTACGCTGTGTAACATTCACTAGCTGATGTGCAATCGTTGTGAAGAAGGAGTCTGAAGAACAGCAGCGGAACAAATAAATTTTGCGCACGTACCGGATATGAAAATCCGGATCTTTCTCATCGTGCCATCAGCAGGAAGCAGGGAATAGTACATTCTGCAGTGTTTCGTGTTTCAAATCGGTACGACGAACGTTTGACCATCGATCGGAAAGAAAAGAGTGGCAAAAATGGATCTCCGTATAGTGTTAAGAATCACAAGTGGCAAAGAAACTGAATCTAGCCAAAACTTTCGTTCAAAATGCGAAGAAAACGTGAAGGACTACACACGTACAAAGTCAAAAAGGCGCCTAAACCGCTCTCCAACCTCAGTCACGCCCAATGCTCACCAGATCACGCTCCGCCTGGTCCACCCATCGTGCTCTCTGCGCTCCACGCCTTCTTGTGCCCACCGGATCACTAGCGAACACCATCTTTGCATGGTTGCTGTCCGGCATTCTTGCAACATGACCTGCCCACCGTATCCTGCCGGCTTTGGCCACCTTCTGGATGCTGGGTTCGCCGTAGTGTGCAGCGAGCTCGTGGTTCATCCTTCGCCGCCAAACACCATTCTCCTGCACACCGCCGAAGATCGTCCTTAGCTCGCATCGCTCGAAAACTCCGAGTGCTTGCAGGTCCTCCTCGAGCATGGTCCATGTCTCGTGTTCGTAGAGGACTACCGGTCTTATTTGCGTTTTGTACATGGTGTATTGGGTTTGGGGTGAATCTTTTTATACCGCAGTTTCTTCTGGAGCTCGTAGTAGGCAAGACTTCCACTGATGATGCGCCTTCGAATTTCACGACTCGTTTTGTTGTCAGCCGTCAGTAAGGATCCGAGGAAGACAAATTCCTCCACCATCTCGAAGGTATCCCCGTCTATCGTGACATTACTTCCTAGGTGGAACCGGTCGTGTTCGGTTCCGTCTACCAGCATGTACTTCGTTTGGTTGGTAGATGACTGAGCAATGCGTACCACTGGTACTTCACGTACCTGCAGGATTAAAATATACTTTATTTAGTGGTCCTTAGTCTCTTGTTCAGTAACTCCTATCCCTACCGCTCCACGGTGCCGGCTGGACTGCGAACAACCTTAGGAAAGATCGGGTAGCCAATCCCGGTGGGAACTTTGGTCGTAGGCTGACAGAGAAGGAGGGGAGCGGCTCACAACAGCGTCTGTCCCCCATGTTAGGGGCGGTTGATCGACTTCCGAGTGCCAGGAAAGGTCTCTTAGCTCAACTGTGCACTATGGTCCTCCGGAAAGTAGGGGGTTGGTGTCCGGCCTGCGAGCCAGCCGTAAAAAAGAATTGCAACGGAAAATCAGCAACATGAACGGCAGAATACGGTAGGTAAGACACGTGCACGGAAGCTCTTTGCCCAGATTTTGACGAAACCACATTGCCTAGTTATGGATGATGAGACGTATGTAAAAGCAGACTTCCTGCAGCTTCCGGAGCTCCAGTTTTTCATTGCTAATCTTAAATTCGATGTCTCCGAGGACGTTAGAAAGCAGAAAATGTCAAAGTTTGCCAAAACACATATGATTTGGCAAGCAACTTGCTCACGTGGAAAGCAGAGCACCCCATTCGTGACAACTGGAACCGTCAATGGGCAGGTGTACCTAACGGAATGCCTTCAAATGCGTCTACTTTCTCTGATGTCACACAATGGTCCTACGATTTTCTGGCCGGATTTAGCCTAGTGGCATTACTCGAAAAAGGTTTTGGAGTGGTTCATGGCTAAGGAGGCCAATTTCGCGCCGAAGCATCACAACACCCCGAACGCACCGAAACTACGGCCAATTGAAAAGTACTGGGGCATCATGAAGCAGGCACTTCGGAAGCATCCTAAGGAAGTGAATTCGGAGGAAGATATGCAGAAAAACTGGATTGCCAGGCAAAAAAAAAAGTTGGTCCAAATGTTGTACAGGACCTTATGAGAAGTGTAAAGAAGAAGGTTCGTACATTTGGAGGTGGAACTGAAATTAAATAAAACAAATATGGGAAAATATTATTAACATGTTTTAGTTTACTTCCTGGAAGTTTGAAGATGATTGGTTGACCGGGCGAATTTTGCCGAATATATGTGTGTGTCGCAATTTGATTCCGGACACCCTGTACGTCTCGTGAAAAAATCAAAATTTCTTAGTAGGAAGCTGTTTTCAACTTAGGCTTATTCATCAATGCTTTTTTGTTCTTTATTCAAAATCTACTCTAGTGGGTTGTGAATCTTAGGTTGAGAAACGCTGCCTTAGACTGCCAGAATCGACCCGAAGACGACCGAACCACGTGATAGGAGAGGCTAGTCCCAAACGTGCCAAAACTTTCTTCGGTAATGTCTTGGGAGAAAGCGATTCTAGCCGTACAATAAATTAGCGAAAATATATGTGCGTTCTCAATCACGCTTCGTGTGCGCGCTCTTCTTCCCAGAGCTATCGATTTCGACCTGCTTATTGCGGTGAGTTATTGTTTTATTCATCGACTAAAATGGGCTCCGTTGGTCGTTGTCGGGCGCTCCAGCGTCTTTGGGGCCAACGGAAAATTGACATAAGCGGATTGACTTGGCGGTTGTGTGTAAATAACTACGGAAATTGGAAGTATGGCGTGTGGTCAGTTATCGTTCTGCCCGGTTAAGAAGTTTGTTTTCGTAACTCAATTTGTGGAATATTTTGTTGCGTTGACTTATCGCTGGAATGACATCGCCTGATTCCGATCGCAATTGGTGTCACGAAAATCCGTCATAATTTTCGCCAAGGTTTTCTTATCGTCAAATTAATCACCAACTTTAATCACAATTAGCGACCGAAACGATCCCACGAGCCAACTCAATAACCATACCATCCCGATCCAATTTTCATTCGCGCCCATTTTCCATTCCCTGCTTCATTGAGCATCGATAATTTCTTCAGAAATGACTTTGAGTTTCTGCCCGGAGTCTGCAGCACCCGGACCGTAACAACATTTCCCAACTTAAACTGCGTCCTTGGTCCTCCGTTCCGATTCCCACCCCGTCCGTGCCCCGTCATCAGAAGCCGAGATTTAACGATAATACAACAACACTCGAAGAAAAACTGAAACTTCTCCTCCAGATTCGTATCGGGCCAGCTATGTACACATCCAGCGACAATCCCCGCTGACAGTGAATGGAAAACTTGTTCGGGAAACGTCTTCATCGTTGTCACACCATCACAACCCACAGGAGGAAAGGGACCGGGAGCGCGGCCGATTTGCAGTCTTGAAACTTCTGCCCGGCCGCAGACACTTGGACAGCTTAGACAGGGCGGCGTCGGCGGTGGCGTCGGCAACGAATATCGAATGCAATCAAGTCTAATGATCTTTGAAATCGCCATCACCACAAGCTTGCCGCGCCGGTCTACCGTCGTCACCGAGGACCGACCGATGGCATCATTATCCCGCCCGCTTTTGTACCTTGTTGTTCTTTCCCGGGCAGAGGCAGTTTGATATGCTTTTCTTTTTCGTGATGGGTAATTTATGTAGGGAAAATAGTTTCATTCGGTGCGGAGTTTTCTTTGTTCTTCGACAAATGCCTCATTGGGTTTGCAATTTTCGGCCAGGTCTTTGTTTGCCTAATTTGACACCGGATCTGGTGAAAATCATCGGCCTTTTGTAGCGGGCTGTAGTCAGGATCCCGGGGAATTGGACATGACCCTTGAGGGGGTTCAATGAGGGTTTGATAAGAAGTTGCAAAAGTTTGTTTTGATTTCGTTTTCTATTAAGACCGGTGAGTTTCTACTGCTACAAATCACTTTAAAAATGCAATAACCTTCTTAAACGTACCTTTAGGTTTAATAAACTGTGACAATTTTTTTTGTATACATCCAAATCTACACAGATAAAAAGAAACAATGTATTTTCTGCGTTGTCTAATGCGCATAAAAGGAATGCTAGATTTAAGAAAAATGATGGGATATTTCATGTCAATTTTAGCCAGATTTCGCCTGAATCTAGCCTTTTCTATGAAAGATTGCAAACATTGTTGTATGGCGCATAAAAGTTTGTATACAATTTCGTTGTTTGCGCCTCTTTTGGCTTGGAATTAAACGAGGAGAAATTTTACGAGCTTGTTAAAACGAATTATTTGTTTCGGTGTAGCCTACTGGCAGAGACTGAAATTTTCGCCTACTTGAGAAGAGAAACGTATTTTTTCACCCGCTTTGAGAAACAAATGAGAATGTGAGAAGCGAGAGACAATTATACGCTCACAGCAGTTTTCGCGAGAAAAGCAACGGCGATTTATAATTTTCGGAGAGCATGAGTAGCTGATAAATCGTTTCGTTTTCAGTGAATCCTAGATGCCAACAATTATTTTTTTACTTACTTTTTGACACCTGAAAATGCACCAGTCTTCATGCTTGTTTTATTCTGACATTATAATTTGATAGTGATGGTCCATGGCGGTACCAGAGTGCACCGTTGTGGCCTTATTTTCAGGTTTTGCTCCTCGTATACGATCTGGGTTTTACGAGCATGTTTTCAGTGAAAAATGTGACATGAGCAAATATTTTCTTTGAATTTTGAAGAGAAATTATTTCGCATATGCAAGAGAGAAGATAATGAATTATCGGCGATGAAAAAGTGAACGGTTCGCTACTCATCGACAACCTACTTGAGAGAGAGCATGGTTCTCACCCAGCTGAGTGAGAATTTTGATCTCTGCCCACTGGTTTTGATTTTGTTTGTTTTGTTGTAGGTATCACAGTGGTAGCATGCCCTTACTTTCAATTTGCACTGGAACCTTTTTTTGGTGAAATTCACTTCTATGAGCCTCTATTTTGATTCAACTCACAGACGTTCCTAGGCTTTGGTGCCCTTTTGGTCACTGTTTCAATTGTAATTTATTCGCTGTCATGTATTGTGTATGTTCTTGTCCACGTTGAGTTTTCGTCAGTGTACTGTGTATTTGTGTGTCTTGTCTTATTCATAATAATGTGTACGTGATTATAGTCTGTTATTGTGTTTGATAGATACTGTATTTCTATTCGATTCCTGGATTAAATTGTATTTATTTATAACCAAGTCTCATGTGTTCGACATCCCCTTGCAACCCTATACCTTTTTTGAAGAGCTTAGCTGAATGATGTGCAGCCATATACTTACTACCTAAACCGCGTGCGACGCTGGCTAAACAGCTACTTGAATTCCATAACCACTCGTGTCCATGCAGCCATCATTGCAAAACCGCATGCAGACCAAGGTCAGTATGAGAAGGTGAAGAGAAAGAAAAGTTTAGTATATAGTGTATGAGAGATTATTTGTGATATTCTCACAACGACTCTTCTTTTCTTTGACTGAAAATGGATATGGATAGGTTTATTCTCTTGCCTCTAATGGTGCTTCGTAAGCGGACCCTCTGCGTCCTACCTCGAACAACATAAATTGCCACGAAAATGAAAAGTGTACTTTCAGTTTTTTCGTTTCGATTGAAAGTAAGAAGTCTAAGAGTGAATTGCGGCATAACCCGTCAGTATCACACCTGATGTTAGTGCCTTTATGTAAACGTTCCACGACGTGGTAGTGAAACAATGACTAGAATTTGTGATACTTTCACGACTGGTCAAGTTCTTGGTCTCAAATGCATGTTCATAGCATGTGATAAGCCTTTTCACCGTCGACAAGGTGGAAAATTTGACCCACGAGAGGAATGACTTTAATTCAAGAGACTATTAAAGCCAAGCTAACCGATATAGAGAAGAATTGATCTATGGCCGCTAAGCGAACCCTCCGTGTCCTACTCTTTTCATAAAACCTTAGCCTTTGTCAGCATCTGTATAACTATAAGCATAAGTAACACTCCCAAGTATAAGCAACACACACGTTTTATAGCGATTGGAAATACTTCTATACGACTAGATTCGGTAATAAAGAAGTTTATTCAACATAAAGTCACGAAGATGTGTTACTCGAGCTTTTCGATGACCTTTTATCAGTTTGAATGGTCTGATTCCTAGCCGAATAATATGTTGATTGGATAACGCCTGGCGTATAGGACGCACATTTAAATTATAATATATATTTGAATTTTCGGCACCTGAAACATCATAACTCATTATTAGTTGCTCACAATGATGATCAAAACGCTCACCTATTTTAATAATGAAGTGAATAATAAGATTATTAATTATACCAATTGTATAACTATATTTGATATTTAATCAATGACAATTAGAGAATAAGCAACAATGAAAAAACTGTCAAGCAAACGAAAAACGCATTTTATGTCGTTTCCCTAAACTATTGCATCTTCGTCTAAAAGCGAATTGTGGCTGAACCCACCACTATCACGCCTTTTTCAGTGCCTTTAAATAAACGTACTGCGACGTGGCAATTTAAAGAAAGCATAGTGTGATACTATCACCGCTGATCATGTTCTTGGTCTTTCATGATGGCCTTTTGCATGATATTAGCCCTCTTACCTACGACATGGTGACAACCATGATCTTTGAGAGGGAATTGAAACGGGTGGTAAAGATAAACGGGACTAAACAGGAGTTTTTTTTTCAGAACAAAAGAAAAGAACACTACTGATTTTCACAGTTTAAGTTTAAGTTCGGGAACTACAGTACTGGTTAAATTGTCTTACGAAATTAAACACGTTAAAATCAAGATGGGCCATGATGGTATACCTGTAACTAGAAAATGAGAAGAAAGATTAGTATTTCCCATTTAAATCCAACTACCTGTATCGCTTATCTTGACAAATACGCGTATTTCGTGTACACTGTGCAGACTTCTTCAGTGTCGTGTACAGTCAAGTTATTTGTACATGACACTGAAGAAGTCTGCACATTGTAGATGAAATAACGGGTGTCCACTAAATAATGAGAACGAAAAGAATGGGTCAGGAAAAAAATACCAGTGAAGTTTTGTTCAAACTGATTTATTTTATTAAAAGGGTCAACTTAAATCTTCAAACTAAGTTTAGTGAATATTGTCATATGGTCCGTGGTCCGCCCTGTGGCGCAGCTTAGTCGTTATGCTGGAACATGACCGTTGGACGGCAGCCACATCGATTTTTCGGATGCAGCTTTTGATCCTGTTGGTAAGTTGCTTGGTGTTCTTGGCCTTCCAATTATCCTTGTATACCATGGAGCTCAAAGACCGAAGAAATCCTCGATAGGACGGCACTGTAGCAAATTTGTCGGATTCCGGTCTTTTGGGACATATGGTATATTTTGGCTCTCAAAAACGTTAGCGTTTTTTGCGTAGTGCGATGATGCCTTGTCCGGCCAAAACACGTATTTGCCATCCGAGTGATGTTGTTTAAGAAATGGGATGAGTATTTTCTGCAAACACTCTCTTTGGTACACCTCCTGGTTGATGGCCAAACCGCTTGGTTTGAACCACGGCTTCGAAATACCCTTATCGGATATTACGATGTATAACATAACCTTCGATTCAAATTTGTGCTTGAACTTATACATTACTTTTGGAGGGTAGTAGATTTGTCCTTAGTGTAGAATCGGTCGTTTCCCGGTATCTGAGACTTCGAAAGAGGAAAGTAGCTTTCGTCGTCCAGAACGAAAGATTTTCCGCCGTAATTCCGAGTCATCCAGCGGCATTGGGATTTCACGGTTTGAATCTGCTCATCTGTGTACTCTGGGGATCTGGTTTTCTTTCTACACACTATTCCTTCTTTCTTTAGCGTCTTGCAGATGAGTGACTTCGAACAATGGAACTTTCGGGCTGCTTCCTGTTGACTTACCGAATCCTTGTTGTTGAACATGCTGCGCAGCGAGCGGAGCGTTTTCTCATTCATTATTTTCGCTGGACGGCCGCAACCTTTCTTCCGGGTTACTCTCATGCATGCCAGGATACGGTATACGGTGGATACCGGAACTTTTCACGACAAAAATGGTCCACCGTGTATTTTTTCCACGATCTTCGTTCGCTTGAAAGAATTGTACAACGCGCGCGCAGTTCTTCCTGTTTCGACGGCATGCTGAACACGACTGAACATGTTAGAGTGAAATAAGAGTGTATGAAAATTTTCTGGAGAGTGCAACGATTCATTCATCTAAAGTGACATTTCTATGCGGCCGTTTTGTTCTGATGGAAAAGTATTGAAATCATTCTCATTTTTTAGTGGACACCCGTTACGCGTATTTTTCAAGATAAGCAATAAAGGTAGTTGGAATCAAAACACTAATCTCTCTTCTCATTTTCTAGTTACAGGTTTTCCACTAAACTGCTCACACTTTTCAGGATTCTTAAAATGTTCATATCACTTTTGTTGCAGAAATAAATGTATAGATTCGTTATTCCTACCATTTTCTTATCATTTTAAGAAGCTACCTTCATATTCAATGCCACACAAGCCACTGTCAAAAGCACTTTGACACAGAAAGAACATACCAGCATTGCACGAAGACAACACAAAGCGCTTCAAATATATTGTAGCAAATCAAAAATGAAACGTTCCTCTGTTGGTTGCATACATATCGTGACTGACATGTCTAATTTATCCACTTGAAATGTAACTGAAAAAAACACATCCACAAGAGGCTGTTAAGCGTTTTTCATGTAAGACTACGTTTCTTTTTTCTATACTGGGTGTCATTTCAAAATTTTGAAAAATGAAAGCATTACGCAAAAGTGAATGGGTTTTGAACGCTAATAACTCAATTTTTGCAGAACAGAATGACTTTATTTGAACACCTTTTTTTTTAGAAAAACTTACGAATAGTTTTCATTAAGTTTTCAATTAAGTGCCATTAGTACCAAGTACTTCAACTTTTACTTAAAATGACCTACTTTTGCTCCATACAAATCTGCATGTGAATGGGTTGAAGATATGATTTTCCCTCTCCGAGTCTTCAAAAACGGGTGACAAATTATTTCAAATTGTCTTCATCTTTTTATTCAGTTCTATCTCAGGTGCAAACTTATTTTGCTTTGTTGCCGGTGTTTGGTTTTGTAACTGAAGCCCTTCCTCTTTGTTTTTGTTCTGCATTCTCGTGCCTTTTTGTTTATGTAGACAATGCCATAAAAGCCAGTATAATGGTATTAAATACAGCACATGATGCAAAGCAACCATTTCATATTATCAAAAATAGTACATTCTGGATGTTTGAGGCATTAAATCGAAAGTGGTAAATTTGACAGAGATTTTTCATTAAGTCTGAACTGACAACTATAAGCAATGCTTCAGTATGTAGAAATTATCATGAGACACACCAACGCGGTTTTACGTTAACCTTGCGGTTCTATCCCTACTATAGCCCAGCCAAGTAGCACTTGAAACTTATGCTACAGTTAAAATAAAATAAAACTGGTTGCACAATGGTTACGATAAGGATGCTTTTAATATGGTAGGTTACACAGACTAAAATATGGTTATCTTTTCGTTATTTGGAAATAAAAGTTATTAAAAGTTGCACAAAAGTTACCAAGTGATAGAGTTGTGACCTTATTATGAAACTGTCAGAAGTTTTTTGTTGCAATATTGTTTTTGCTTAGTTACATACTAACTAACACTTTATAAGTCAGATATTAACCGGTATGCAACAAATAGTCCCTAATGATGTTCATTTATTGACGACATCGGATAAACGATAATTGGTCGTAAGAATTTCATTCAAGAACGAGATAAGCAATTGTGGAACAAAATTAAGCGTAATATCACGAAAAATGGAAAGCGCTGATTCAAGAGAACACACATGTTTGAAAAAAACGTATTTAATCGAATTAAAACAGTGCATTAAATTCTGAATATATCTTATACTCTCCAATATTGCATAATTATGAACGAGGAGATATTTCCAGAAACCGAAAGCAAACTGTTGTTTTTACTGAAGTTTTTGAAATACGTAGCAGGATTATAATTTTCTTACAACCCCAACAATATTTTTCGAATTTATATGTTATAAATTTGTACAGGTAGAGAAGATCAGAGATTACCTTAACAGAAGCTTAGTTGAATTAATGTACAGCACATGTCATGCTTTGCTGCAACATAAAATTTGACCACACGAGCCTTCAGTTGAATATCCACTGTCCTTATTCACGTAAAGGAGACTTCCATGTGTCATCTGACCGAAATCGCAGATTCGACAAATGCTTCCTGTCATTTTCATCCTTTGCATTATCAAGAGCCCATTTTTCACAGTCCGGTTGTAGTTCGGCTGGTTTCATCTCCGTCGTAAAATCACTCAGCCTTTGGGTATTCCTCATGTAGAAAAGCCGGAGGTGAGATTCGAACTCGTGACTTTGGCGTAAGAGGTATGGATGATAACCACTACGCCGGGCTCGCCTCCGGCCGTCATAAAACAGTGAACGCGAAGTAATGAACTTGCTCGATGTTTACAACTCTTTCGGAATTTCAACGTGGCCGATATTTGAGACAGCAAAATGAGTGGATGGATCAGCGTCAACGGTTTGCCGTATTATGGCTGAGTAGTTGAAGGACTTTAAAACGGCAGCAAATAAAAGTGCGTATTGACGTTAAAAGAAATAAGATGCCAGACAAAGGACATTTTTGAAGCGAACTGTAATGGTTGATCGCAGATTAAGTGCTGTAAAAGCAACCGCGGCCTTCAGTTCAACATCATTCAAAATCATCGATCTCCAAGATCAACGCGTCTAATCGATTGCACTGGTGAAATGAATACATATCATGGACAGTTGATCAATGGAAGCAAGTTGTACACTCGAATGAATCAACGTACATGCAATTCCCTACTACAGGGCGGGTTAATGTGTGGAGGACACTGGAAGAGGCATACAGTACTGATTGTCTGCGTCCAACTGTGAAGCACGGAGGAGGGTCTGTTATGGTATGGGGTGATATACCATGGTAATCACTTGGGCCAATCATCGTCATGAAAGGAAACATCATTGCTAATTATTATGAAAAGGTTTTGGGCGATCAGGTGTGTTCATGCTATAATAATTTTTGTGAAAATATATTTGGACATGAATCTTATTAGGTTTTGCCTACGATGAAAATTGTGTTTCCGAACGACGAAGGATTTTTTAAAGACAGCAATGCGCCCATTCATACAGCCGAAATTATCAAGTCTTGGTATGGGAACGATGAAGGACTTTCAAGCATCTGCCATGGCCAGCACAATCTCGGTTGAACATCATCGAGCCACTTTGGTCCACATTGGAAGCTCCAATTCTCAGGTTTTCTCCTCCATCGTCGCCAGAAAGCACTCGAGTATCTTCTAATCAAGAATGGTACCGAATTCGAATTGAAACCATTCATAAGCTGTATGAGTCAATTCCAAGACGAATCCAAGCGGTCATCGAAGCAATTGGCAGTCCAACGCCGTATTAGAATGCATTCTTATAAAACAGAAGAGAAATAACGAAAACTTCAATTTGTTAAAGGCCATATTATTCCAACGGCTATTCGTAAATACGTAAACAAAAAAACACATCATGTTTAGATACGAAAACACACTTCTCTCAACTAAATGTTCTTCTGGGGGGCGTATCGGTTGTTTCGAGGGCTGCTACTGTGTTTAACAGGTTTCCGCGAGGAAGTTCTGGAATTCAAATGTAATAGGTCTACTACAGGTTCCCCCTTGGGCATTTCGGTTATCCCAGGAGCGGCCAGTGTGTCCAAATTTCCACTATAAGTTTAAAGAAAGCTTCCTGATGAAAAAAGAAGAAGAAAGAGGTGTCGCACGGCATGTTTTGGCGATTAAATGTAATTGGCCCCTGCTACAGGTTCCCCCAGGAACATTCCAGTGGCCCCTGGAGTGGTCAATGTGACCAATGGTCTTTTCTAATATGCCTAAACCTTATTTAAGAAAAAAACATAAAAATAGAGCCGTCGCACGGCATGTTTTGGCGTCAAAATATAACTGGCCCGTTCCCCCAGGAACATTCCGGTGGCCCCGGTAGTGGCCAATGTGTCCAAATGTCCACTTTAAGCTTAAGGAAAGCTTTGTGATGAAAAAAAAGAGGTGTCACTCCCAGACAAGCACAAGTCGTATAATAACAGTGTTCAAATAGTATCGTATGTTCTTTATTTTTAAGTCGATATCGCAATTAATTGTAGCCTTTATCGTGTTATGTTTAAGTTAAATCGCAAAGAGGTGCAAATTTTCGACTTATACTAGATGTATTTTATTCATCGTACTGCGTTACAAACTAAATCGGATAAACATCGCAAATCTTATTAAACCGAAATTGTTATTACAACTTTTGCTCGTATAAGCCATATTTTTTGCATTCTATACGATTTGTTTACTTACATATATGTTTGTATATCATAAAGGCAACTTTCAATATACGTGCATTTTGGTTGTCTGGGTCGGCATGTTTTGGATGAAAGAAAGATCTGACCGCATCCAGATCCCTTCAGAGGAACCTGTTCCAGGAAATGGGCCATATCTCGGCCATTTTAAGGCCCATTTTTGAGCTCAACGTATCATTCGCTTAGGAAATGTCATGCGAATTTACTTGAGAAAATTATTTCTGAACGGCATCCTGTACAAAAAATCACCAGAAAATCGACATGTGAGACGTCCCCTCCGGAAACCCGGAATATCTCCGGTATCCAGGAACCATGCTTCTAAGAGAATTGAAATCGGTCAATATTTAGAGAAATTAGAGCACTCCAAATTTGACCATATATGCCTATCCTACACCCAAAATACTGGCATGGTGCAAGATTTGAACGCAGTTCAAAATAACATTATTTGCGTGTTTTTCTGACAACAGAACATAGCTAAGATATAAACCTTTTAATCGATGCATTATCTCTGCTTTAAAACGTTCAAATACACTCACACTCAAGCATTATTTTTATCGTTTATTCTATATTTTTACTATTGATAACCATGCACTGCTTAGGTATGTGAGCAATCCGGAAATCTACAGCATGACACCACTACAACTTCAATAGATTTTGTAACAAAAATAGAAACAGCTATTCCATAAACGCAAAATCAACTTCCAACGCAAAATTCTACTTCAATGGTACATTGAACAGTGAAATTTAGTTTTATGCGTTTAATGTTTGTCTTGGGGTTGCTTAAAAAGGATCAAAATGATGATGCCTGTTAAAACAGTTATGTATTGTCATTAATGTTCGAGCAGCAATTTCAGAAGCCGGAACACTAGCTTCCCATCGATATATACACTGATAGGCAAAATAAAGTGCCCACCTCTTCGTTTTTTTCAATTTCTCTCATTTACTTGGTTTACATTAAAGTAAACACAGTGTAGTTTTTTTTAATTTTATTTTTTATATTCTTTTTAAGTTGCACTTAAGGAATACTGAAAAAAAGAGTTCTACTTAAAGAAAAAAAAATCAATTTATGTGAAAAAAAAATAGTGACAAAATAAAGTGCCCACTTCAAAAATCGATATGTTTTCGATAAGTTTCCATTGGAAGACCCCTCGATTGTTTATGTTTTGATATTTTGACATGTTTTGAAGCAAACGGCTCAACCTGGTGCCAGGGTTGCGGCTTATCATTTTTGCCTCAGGCATATTCATTTGCCAATATCTCCTTTCAGAGGGTCGATTTGATAATATGATGTATGATGAACTTGTAGTGCATGAGTAGACCTACAACATTGTTAAACAATACATTGCTCTAACTCCTATATCTTCGACATGAGAGCGTATATTCACAGTGATCTTCACGATGATAATCGCGTGATCTTCACCGCGAATTTCATCGCGAAGATCACTGCGAATATACGCTCTTATTCCTCAGATATAAGAGATAGAGCTATGTATTATTGGACAGGTTAGTAGGTCTACTCCAGCACCATAAGTTCATCATACATTATATTTGAAATTGAGCTTCTGAGAAGAGCTATCGGCAAATGAATATGGATGAGTCAAAATGATAAACCACAACATACCTGTGCATTTGTATACGTGATCGCATTTGATTCAATTGAAAAAATGGAGAACGCAGTGCTTTCGAAAGCAATTCCTTTGTGTATGCGAAAATTGGTCGTTCGTGATTTGCAAAACGGTGAATCACACCGGGCTGTCGCTAAGAACTACAGTATCAGTAAGGCAGCGGTTGGCAAAATTCTTCTGAAGCTTAAAACGTTTGGGTCAGTGGTGGATCGCCCTGGCAGAGGCAGGACGCGGAAAACGGATGCGAGAACGGACACCAAGATCATGCGCGAAGTCAAGAAGAACCCGAAGGTAACTGTTCGCAAGATCCAGGAAACCCTTCAGTTATCAGTTTCCGGTCGAACTGTTCGTCGCCGTCTCGTAGCATTCCAGCAGGACAACGACCCGAAGCATACTGCCAAGAAGACCAAGTCTTTCTTCCGGTCTTGTCGGATCAAACCGCTGGAATGGCCTCCACAAAGCCCGGACCTCAATCCCATCGAGAATTTGTGGGCGATTCTCAATGCCAGGGTTTACAAGACTGGTGTTACCAATAAAAATAAGTATTTGGAAGCCCTGGAACGCGCCTGGGAAGAGCTAGATCCACAGCACCTAAAAAACCTGGTCGAAAGCATGTCGAAGCGCCTGCAGGAGGTCCTGAAGGCCACAGGAGGACACATAAATTATTGAAATGCTTTTATTTTACTTTAATTTATGTTTTCTGTAGCCTAAATGAAGTGGGCACTTTATTTTGTCACTGTTTTTTTTTCAACACAAATTGATTTTTTTTTCTTTAAGTAAAACTCCTTTTTTTGCAGTATTCCATAAGTGAAACTTAAAAAGAATATAAAAAATTAGATAATAAAAAAAACAGTGTGTTTACTTTAATTTGAACCAAGTAAATGAGAGAAATTGAAAAAACCATGAGGTGGGCACTTTATTTTGACTATCAGTGTAGGATGAACAGTGTTTTGAGGAATTGTGAATGCTTTTCGATCGAATGTGTGTTGGAAAATTGAGAAGTGAAATAGTGATCAGGAACCCCAATGTCAAATTAATGCAATTTTCTCCTGACATCAAGGTATACTGAAACTGCGATCAAAGATATTATATTTTCTGATCCTACTATAAGCTCATTTCATTACATTTTCGAAATATTTCGATTAAGGTGAGTACAAACGACGCATTAACAGATCGTCATCTGAGTGATCCGGATAGTTGACCCGAATAGATTAATCAGCTCCTTATTAACATTGCTTATTGCCTTCCATAAGTTATTAATCAATGGTATAATTCTGAGGATGAATAAGAACACTTAGTTCACTGCAAGCAATAAGCTTTAATTGTTTTTTCATACTACGGGAGGATCGGTGGGGTCTAGAGTTTATTGCTTAATCTATTGCTCATATTGTTACAGCCTTAAGAAACCATTTACTTACACAATTATTAACGAATCCATTCGTGTATCGTTTAATGAAAGTCAGAAGTTTTTGATCGTTCTGTTATATCAAATTAATTATTCAGTTAATCAAATTATTTATTCATACTGGAACTGGACTGGTTATTTGAAGTTCGTATGAGAACTATCAAAAATATGGAAAAGTTATTAATCAGCACATATTTGTAGGTTGAACATTTAAGATTGAGTCAAAAACGTGTATATTTACTGTTATCAACTAGTTTCTTTACTTGCATTCTGCACTCAAAAAACAATGCATTCAAGTGCAATCACCTATAGATTTGGGCAAAGGGCAAAGTTATTGCTCTGTATTGGTGCTGCACCTATTTTTTATTAAATGTGGTGAAATACTACTATTCATGACCCATAGATTAATTATCCATATGTGCAATAAATATATAGTCTTTAAGTGCAACAGCTGAATAGATATTAATTTAAGTGTACATGGATTGCATTTACTTGTCCTAGCAATATTCAAATGAGTTTTTTAATACGTTTTATGTGAAAAGGTGCATGGATTTTATTTTTTCATAAAAAGGTTAGTATTGATTGGATTTTTTGTATCTTTTCATGTAATAAAACGAAATGTGTGCATAAAAGAGGTTTCATTTATACTATCATATAAAATTACATTATTTGTTTCATTTAAGGCCCAAACGCATTATGGACGGAAACGGAGTTTTCTTCCCGTCAAGCAAGTTTAGTCAGATTGGCCTCTTCCGCTGTCGTTGCCGTCCCGCTTCCGTTATCACTGCGTTTGAGCCTTTACATAGTATCACGCGGTTACTGCACTCTATCGCGTTCAGCCGCTCTTCTGCGGGGATGGAAAAAATGCTCGGCAGATCTGAAATATTCAAAATAAACACTGTTAACATGGCAAAGAAGAACACCTATAGTAATTTATTACCTTCAAAAATTCCGTGACTTCCGCTGGCAAACCAAGTACCTCAACCACCTAAAGGTATACTTCTTTTAGCTTCTCCAGTTTGCAGGGTTTTTTTCTTCTAGCTCTACAAAGCAGCTGATTATTCTTCGCGCCCGGTTATTTATTTCGTTTTAAGTGCGAAGATGGATAGAATTGGGCAAAGTGAAAACTCACTTGAATGACATTTCTCGCTCTATTGAAAATTATGTGCGGACCATATCAGTCTCATTGGAAACGAACCTGTGTATTAAGTGACGGGTGTTAAAAATTATGTGTGGCAAACGAAAATCATACTGTTTCACATGAATTCAATTTGAAGCAAAAATTGACCGATTTAAGTGCCAATTTACATAATAAAAATTATTAATTTATGTTCAGTGTGGATATTCGTGCTTTATTATTTCTGCTATCTGCTTAGCAGTCTACACACTTAGATTTTTTTACAGAAATCTGTAAAGTTTTACCGAATTCTCAACAGCTGAACGTTCGGTAATCTGATTTTGTGGATTTCGGTGAAGTGCACTGAATGTCTGCGAAAATTTATCGGATTTACCATTCCCTGGTTATACCATTGCCATACCAGCCCTTTTCGACCAAACTTCTCCACTTGTATCGCTTACATCCTTCTCTATGACGGCAGCGTAATATTGTGAACCTAGAAGGGTTTTCGTGTCCTCCTTGACTTAGGTCTCGTCGTCCATCAAAATACATGTCTCCAGTTGCTGAAAAACTGAGAAATAAAATTTCCAGGCCCTTGTTGCTGCGCGGTGCTTCTGGTCTGCACTTTGTTTGGCGATTATCTGCTGCTTGCACAGGCTCCAGATTGTTCGCGTTTACTTGACACGTTGAATCGTTCCGACGCTGGACTCCGCTGTCTTGACCAAATGTCATTGTCAACATTTATAGCGTTTCTTCGACGAATTTGAGCTACCATTTTCTGATCAAGTTTAGGGTTGAAAGATCTTGGTTTTCTGCCTCTTTGTATCAGTTCATCTAAAAAAAAGTATTCCCCAGACTGGGTTATGATGAATTTTACACTCGCGTGTTGAATTCGAAAGTGTTTCGCCTATTTTCACATAGTTACACCATTTTCACGAGGCCATGTGTCCAACACATTTTTTTCACGTCTTTTTCAATGCTTAACATTTTGTAAGCGAAGAATTTAAACCGTGAAAACAAGTACAAACAAAATATGACAGCCAAATGCACAGCATGCTATGATGAACACATGAAAATCATCACAAATACATGCGTATTTATATTTGTGTTTCCGATGCATTCCTTAATGTTGATGCTGGTATTTGTGAGTCGCCTTGTATGTCATCGCATCGCCAAAATTGTCTTCGAAATGTCTTACTATACGTGAATCGACGAAAGCGTCATTTCAATGACAATATTCAATCCTTAAATTTGCTGAAAACTTTCCACTTGAAAATTCAACAAACTAATAGAATTCAAAGCTGACCACATTGAAAATTGAACAAAGTGAAATTAAACTGGTGCAACAGTTTAGTTTCACTTTGTTAATTCTCAATGTCAGTTTGTTGCATTGTGATTTTCAAGAAATTTTCAGTAGGTAAATTTTCAATTCTGCTTTTCACAATTCGGTAAATTTTCTGTTGAACTGTTTTTAACTTGTAAAAAATTAAAATCATTAATAATTTTTAATTTGGTAAGTTTTCAATTTGTTGCACACATTTCTGAAACTTCGTTGCTTTATCGAATATTCAAACCCTTAATCCGTTCCAGGGCAACTAACTCTATCAAGCCAGAAATCAATTTATCAACTATGTCGGCTTGAGAGAGAAGCAATGGACCTGTTCAAAATACCACCCTCCGGTCAAGCAATAACTCAACCCAAACCGCTTTCCACTTGCGAAGTTCAAGATTCGGGATCGAAAAAATCTCGTCGATCAGCTGAGAAGTGAAAACTTTGCAATGAAAAGCTCATTTCTACAATTCAATATCCTCGCACCGTAGGAGCAGCTCCATCATCCTCCCTCCCCCCTCCCATAGTGTCTCCCTCTCTAGTTCCACCGCATCAGCTCGCATCCTTTTCTTCTTTTTTTTTTCATCCGAAATGGCCAGAGGCGAGCGCTGGGTGGTCGAAAAGTGAATGCCACGCTAGCCCAGCACTCTCGAAACTCGGTTTACTTTCAGCTCGTCAAAGAACAACACGAGAAACAGGAATTTGAGAAATTGGAAAAGTAAATCAAATTACGAGAATGATGGTTTATTTTCTGGTGTATTTTTGTTTCGATCTCCGATAAATGCGGGTGGGATTTAAACGGAAAAAGAAAACTTTAAATTGCAACCCACGTTCCTTGGGCGGAAGGAACCGTCCGCAATAAATGAACAATTTTATTAGACTTTCAATTCTATCCACTCCTAGCTCAAAATTAACTCCAGCCAATAACGGAGGGCGACTTCGTCGACAAGATTTATTTAATTTATTCAATCACAGAGAATTACCTACCAAGTGAAAAAGTTCAATCTTGTCGATTTTTCATCCGCCCCCATGGATTCCTCCCCACCGAGTTGCCTACGGACCGCTTGGGTCGTAATCTCCGGGGCTAACTTTTACGTCTTAAGTTCTCATTAAAAGTTCTTTTTTTCGGAAAAGGAAAGTCCTTCTTAATAGCAGGCTCAGCAAGCAGAAGCCACCAGCACCAGACGTTCGATTTCCCCACCCAGCCCGGTGAAAGTTGGAAGACCGATGGAAAAGCCAGCAAACAAACCTTCACCGGCGCACCCTCATCTGGATTTGGCCGGGGATGGCTGACCTTTCCTACTTCAACGACAACAACCACCTCCACCTCCAACAACACCGTCTCATTATTCGATCGTTACCATTTTCAAACGCAGGACCAGCTCCGCGTGGGGGCAGTTGAGGAAATCATGGCAGCCGTATCTGTTTCAACCCCGGAGAACATATTTTGCCGGTGGAAGTTGGAAGACCTTCCAGGAATGAACGTTGAGCACACATGTTTCACGGGTCGGATCCCTGTCGGTTGTGTCAATATTTTGCCGAGCAGGAATTCTGTTTTGTCACGCTCTGTGGTAGATGGAAGGATATGATACCCGGAGTTTTCTTAGGGTAGGTTCCTTCTTTTTTCTTCTTAGTATTTGGATTTACTTTAAAATGACGGGTTGTGGTTTAAATTCATATGGTAGGTTATTTACAACTTGAAGAGCTGGTGTGTACATTGGGCTACTTCAAGCATCGGTTGTGAACGGTTTCGTCGATGCAATATTGAGCACGGATATTCTTATCGAGTATAGCGCGTTGGTCGGATATCTATTGTTCGGTGGTATCGGACGAGCGTAGAAAAAGAACTATAAAGTTGTTTCCCGGTGAGATGTGGTCAGGGCAGGAACGCATGCCCCGCATTGGGGGTGAGTGGCAAAGGATTGTGCGCTTGCTATGGAATACTACTTTACAAATGCCCTACGCTCAATTTCACACTACTTCTAATCAATTTTCACAACCTGTCGTGCTCTAAAGGAACTGTTAATACTTCTCGGGTCGTTCATGATAAGGAGCTAAAATCCAATTGTAAACAATTACTTAAAACGTTGATCTCTCATAATATACATAATAACTCATAATAACAAGACTCCTACCATGTCCAACTATACCATATGGTAGAGTAAACATTCCTCTATGAATTGCTGCTTTCAATTCGTGGGAGTGTTTTGAGATTCGACAGAAATTGAAGTTCAAAACCATTATATACAAATGGATTTTGTTCCCTTATCATGAATTACTCGAAAATTTCTCTTCACATCTTTGTTTAAACCAAAAATTACTATCCATTCATGGAGCCTCATGGCTATGAGAAATCTATTTAGTTGAAGTTTTTTTAAAGTAGTCAATTTATTAAATAGCCAAAATTCTATTTGTCAGTTTCCAGTTTTACTCGAACTAATTATTACTTTTTTTTAAATCTTTTTTTGGAGAAATTCTCTTTTTGGTAGATTTTAAGCTTTGTAGAATTTTCAAATGCCTATTAGACATTTGGTCTGCTTGGCATTGCAATAATGAAAATTTTATCATAACAAGTAAGTTTTCAACATTGGTCATCTTAATTTTTTATTTTTTAATTGGTACAGTCAATTTTGAAATAATTATTTGCTAATTTTGATAATGGACAATTTTTAATCTGATCGATTTCATTCTTCGATTGTATCAAATTTCATAAGTTATTGAATTTGGATTGATTTCAGTTGCAAATTTTACAAATTAAAATTAAATTTTGTTTGTGCTCAATTAAAATGCCTAATTAAAATTTTTGTTTGCTAAATTTTTCATAATATCAACAATGATTTTGATAAATTTAAAATTTTGTTAAATTTAAGTAATAATATTAATTTGATTTATATCCAATATTAATATATTTTATATCTTAAATAAATATTTGTATCTTATAGATATACAAATTTCTATAAATTAATATCTTTGCTTGTGAATTTTTGAACTTTGTTGATTTTCCATTTCCGTTTCAAGAACATTCCATTTTGAATTGATTCATGGTGTATTCCATATATGATCGATTCACACATGTGGTCATTTTTCACATAACTTACCTCTAGTTGTTTCCATTTTCAATATTTTAATTATTATTTTTTTATATATAAATATATTATATAAATTATTTATATAAATATCTGTTTAAACTTTCTCTAAATTATTGAAATTTCAATTTGATCAATGTTCTTTTTTGTAGTCAATTGATCTTCAACTGATTTTCAATTTAATTATCATAAATTGCGGTCAATTTTCTTCTAGGTAATTTGTTATTGTGAAAAAATTCACGACCACGTTAATTTGAATCTAGTCGTTCTCCAACTAAGTCAAGTTGATCAATTTTTGGTTTGTATGTTTTTGATGTGGCCCATTTTAAGTATGATCAATTATTTATTTGGTAAATTTTCAACTAAACCTAATTATCAGCTCTGAAAAATTTTCAAATGGAAAACTCTACATTCAAATTATTGTACAATTTGATTTCTGAATTAGAATTATTCGAATAATTCATCCGTATTAAACTAAGGTCAATTTCCTATTTGATCAATTAATTACTTTGGTTGATTTCGACTAGGTTAACTTTATTCAATAAGGTCAATTTTAGTTAATGATGATAAATTATTCACTTGTTAAATAATCAAATAATCGAAAATTCATTTTTTGAAATATATTCTAGTGGAAAATTTAATTTGAATTTGATTTGGTTAGTTCTTATAAATTGACATTTCACTCTTTCTTTAATTTTTTGAATAAAATAGTTGGTAAGTTTTCAAATTTATTTCTTTTTAAATCTTTGATTTGCTAACGTTTTAATTGGATAATTTTTAATTTTGCATTTCTTCATAATTGGTTAATTTTCTATCTGGTCAACATCTTAAGTGTTTTGAAATTTAATAGTTTTTTGGAGTGAAACTCTGATGAAAATTTCCACAATTTTTTAATTTAGTCATTTTTTCTTCTTATGCGTATTTTATGTTGAAAAATGGCTTTATACCTTAGGCTGATTAATCGCCCAAAGGAAACATCTCCACCCTTTATAAGGGATCGTCCATTAATTACGTCACGCAAAAAAATTGACTTTTTATAACCCTTCCCCCCACCTTGTCTCGTTTTTTGTATAGACCATCAAATTTTTTTGAATGCATTGTCACGTTTTTTGACCCCCCCCCCCCTCTCCCCTTCACCCGACTGCGTTACATAATTAATGGACCTTACCTAATTCGAAGAAAGACGTGATCAGAGATTTTCGTCACTGAACAATCCCACCAACCTCGACTGCGATGGAACACAACCTAACTAGAGTTTCGAGAAGCCAAGATTTGGTTTATTTTCAATGTTGATCAAATTAAAAGTTGTTGGTTTTACATTTATTTATTTTTTCTATTCATTCATTTGATATCTGTCAATTTTAAATTTGTCAACTTATTTTTCGTCAAATTATTTTATGCCAACTTATTAATCGTCAATTTTCACTTTTGCAATTTGTCAATTTTTCATTTCATCAATTTTTAAACTTGGAAATTTATATTTAAATGTCCAGTTCGAAATTTGCAACTCGGAAGTTTTTAGTTCGCAATTTTTAATTTGTAAAATGTGAATTTGTCAATTTTCAACTGAAGTAGTTTTTCAATTTGTCAATTTGTCAAATTGAATTTTCTTCAGTTTGTCAACTTGTCAATTTGCTAATATTTTATTTTCAATTTGTCAGGTAATTTTTTAATATGTTAATTTGCCAAAATGCTTATTTTCAATTCTTTAATTTTCAGTTTGTCATAAGTCAATTTTCAATTTGTGAATTTATTATTTGTAAATCTTTTGTTTCACAATTTTCAATCAGTCAATATGTCAATTTCGAATATGTCAATAATCAAATTGTCAAATTTAAATTGGTAAATTTTCAATTTACCAATGATCAATATGTCATTTTGGCAATTTTCGAGTTTTGTCAATTTTAAATTTTCTAAATTTATCAATTTGCATTTTTTTTCTGTTTGTCAATTGTTTCCCATTTAAGACCCATAGGCTTACATTTGTCAATTTGTCGATATTTTAATTTTAATATGGCATTTTTCAACTAAGGCAATTTTTCAATATGTCAAACCGTCAATTTGCAAATATGCTTATTTTCAATTGCTAATTTATGAGTACATTTTTTTTTTCAATCTGTCAATTTTTCATTTTGTGATGTGTAGATTATCAGTGAGTCAGTTTTTAATTTGTCAATTTTGAATTTATCAATTTCCAATTTGTCAAATTTCAAACACTCAATTTCAATTTGTCAATTTGTCAATTTTTCAATATTCAATTTTTCAATTTTCAATTTTTCAATTTTCAATTTTTCACTTTTCAATTTTTCAATTTTCAATTTTTCAATTTGCAATTTTTCAATTTTCAATTTTTCAATTTTCAATTTTTCAATTTTCAAATTTTCAATTTTCAATTTTTCAATATTCAATTTTTCAATTTTCAATTTTTCAATTTTCAATTTTTCAATTTTCAATTTTTCAATTTTCAATTTTTCAATTTTCAATTTTTCAATTTTCAATATTTTCAATTTTCAGTTTATCAATTTTGAATCTGTCAATCATCAATTTATCAATTTATCAATTTTCAATTCGTCAATATCAATTTGTCAATTTTGAATCAGTCAATTTTCAATTTGTCAATTTTCAATTGTTCAATTTTGCTTATTTAAAATAACTCTATTTTCAGTTCGTCAATTTGAATATTTTCAGTTTCTCAATTTTCCAGTTTTCCATTTTTTATTTTCAATTTGTCAATTGTCAGTACATATGAAAATTTTCTACAAAGGCAATTTTGAATCGCTCAATTTTCAATTCGTTAAATTTGCCAAATTCCGATTTTCAATATCGGAATTTGTCATTTTGTCATGTTGTTAACATTCAATTCGTCTCTCTGGCCTCTCTTCAGATTATCCAATAAATCTTTCACCGTTCAATTCCTCACGTCAATTTTTTCATTTGTGAATTTGTCATTTTGTCAATATGTGATTTTTCAATTTGTCAATTTTCAATTCGTCAATTGAACAAATTAAATTTGGAAATATAAAGTTCGCAATTTTCAACTAACGCAATTTTTCAATTTGTCAATTTAGTCAACTTCAATTTGTCTATTTGTCACTACTTTATTTTTTCACTGTGTCAATTTTCAATGTGTCAATTTTACAATTTGTCATTTTGTTATCTTTCAATTTGTTGATTTTTCAATTATTTATCAACTTATCATTTAAATGAATCCTAGAGGGTTTGAGCTGTTAAGTGGAATACCTGTAACTAGAAATAAGAAGAAGAATTAGTAATCTTCCATTGTAATTCCAACTACCTTTGCTTATCTTCGACAGATACGCGTATTTCGTCTACAATGTGCAGACTTCTTCAGTGTCTCGTACTTATAACTCGACTACGAGACACTGAAGAAGTATGCTGAACGAAACATTGTACTGTGGCGTTAATCACGTCCAGTTGTGAATAAATGGAAGATATCCTAATTCTTCTTCAATATTCAGTAACTTATCATTTGTCAATTTTGAATTTTTCAATTTGGAAATTTTGAATTGGGAAAACTCCAGTTCGCAATTTTCAGCTAGCAATTTCATATTCACAATTTTCAGTTTTTCAGATGTGAATTTGTCAATATCCAACTAAGGCTATTATCTACGTTGTTAATTTGTTAATTTGCTAATTTTCATTGTCTTAATTTTTTGTTCGTCAATTTGTCTATTCGTCACTATTTAATTTTTAAATTTGTAAATTTTCAACAAAAGCAATTTTTCTTTGTGTTGACAAGATGTGTCAATTTGCCTATTTTCAATTTCCTAATTGTCAGTTTGCAAACTTTCAATACGTTCATTTGTCAATGCATTTTTGCACAATTTTTTATATAGAAATTTTCAATCTGCAAATTTTCAACTTTCCAATTTTCTTGTTGTTAATTTTCAGTTTGTATATTTTCAATTTGTCAATTTATCAATTTTCATATGTGTTAACTTTCAATTCGTGAATTTTCAATTTTCGAGTTGTTCAGTTTGTCAATGTTCAATTTGTCAATATGTCAATTTTAGATTTGGTTTACAATTTGTCAATTTTAGATTATTCAATCAATTTATTTTCTAGTTGTTCAATTTCGATTTGTCTGAATTCAATTTGTCAATTTGTCAATCTATAAATTCTCAGTTTGTCAATTTATAAGTTCATTCTACTAATTTTATTTTAATTGCGTGAAGTTCGTAATAAATTATAAAATTGTCAATTTGTCAATTTTCAACGGAGGGTTTTTTTCAATGTGTCGATTTTGTCAATTCATCGCCAACATTAGATTAGGATCTGCTTTTGTAAACAATGGCTTTGATAGTCATTTTCTCTGTTTGCTAACAAATGCAGATTCGTCCTTATCAAATGTTGGCGCTGAAATTGTCTATTTTTAATTTATTAATTTTCAGTTTGTCATTTGTTCAACTTTCAGTTGGGTCAATTTGCCAATGTTTATTTACGAGTTACAATACTTCTAATTTCCAATCTGTCAATTTTCACATCGGCAATTTTTCAAAGTGACAATTTTCTAATTGTCGATTTTCAGTTTGTAAATTTTCAGTCTGCCAATTTCAAATTTGTCAATTTCAAATTTGTCAACTTTCAATTTGTCAACTTTCAATTTGTCAATTTTAAATTTGTCAAAAAGATTTTTTTTCAATTTTCCTTACGGCAATTTTTAGTCAATTTACAATGTTAGCTTTTAATGTGTCACGTTTCAATTTTCTTACTTATAGTTTTACAATTTCAATTTTGCAATTTAGCGTTATCAATTTTCATTTTGTCAATAATAAATTTGAAAATTAAATTTTAGAAATTCTTCGATTTGGCACTTTCAAATTTACCAGTTTTCAATAAGTCAACCTTCAGTGTATCAATGTTCAATTTTTCAATCAGTTAATTTTCAAGTTTTTCAGTTTCAATTCGTCAGTTTTCATGTTGTCAATTTGTAAATTTATCAATTTTTAGTTTGTTAATTCATTAGTTCATTCTTCCTAATATATTTTTAGATCGTGAAATACGTTAGAAATTATAATGTTTTGAAATGCAAATGCCTTCTCATTAATATGAAAATCTAGGAATGGGGAGCAATTCCAGTTCACAATTTTCAGCTCGCAATTTTGAGTTCCAAATATTCAATTTGTCAATTGTTAATTTGTCAATTTTTCATATTGTCAATTTGTCAATTTGCTAAATTTAATTTTTTTAATTCCAGTTTGTAAAATTTTCAACTTTCAATTTGTCGATATGGCAATATTTCATTCAAGCAGTTTTCAATTTGTTAATTTTCGATTTGTTAATTTGTCAATTTGTAAATTTGTCAATATGTCAATTTTTAATTTTTTAATCTGTCAATTTGTCAATCATGAATTTGTCAATTTTAAATTTTTAAATTTTCAATTTGTTAATTTTAAATTTGTTAATTTGTCAATTTTCAATTTGTCAATTTGCAATTTTTTTCAATATTCAATTTGTCAATTTATAAGGTTATTTTACTAACCTTATACTTTTATTTTTATTTTTTTTAATTGGGTGAAGTTCGTAATAAATTCTAAATTTTCCTCTATTGTTAATTTTAGTTTAGTTTTAGTTTAGTTGTCAATTTTCAAATTATCAATTTTCAATTGTTTGCTCATTGGATTTGTTAATTGTTTATTCAAATTGGAATGTACATTTTCAATCTGTCAATTTGAGATTTGCAAGTTTTCAATTTGACAATTTTCAGTTTGACAATCAGTAAATGTTCAAGTTTTTGAATTTTTATTCGTCAGTTTTCAATGTGACAATTTGTTAATTTATTAATTTTCAATTCGAAAGTTCACTCTACTAATATGGTTTTGATTGCGTGAAGTTCGTAATAAAATATGATGTTTTGAACTTGAAATAGCTTATCATCAACAAGAGACAGCAATTAGGAGTGGACAGCAATTTTTGGTAGAACCAAAGATGTAAAGAGAAAGTATTGATAGGTCTGTTAGAGTACGGCAGGCTGTGAAAATTGATTACAAGCAGTTGAAATTGAGCGGACCGCTATTCGAAAGGCTTTATCCAATCAAGCACACAATTCCAATTTCACAGCCTTCCGTACTCTGACGGCTCTTCAAATCGTTGGTGCTAGTACAATTGCTGTCCACTCACAGGGTCTTATGTTGAAAAGAAGATTTTTCTATATCAAAATAATTTATAGGTTGTTCAGTTGCAATCTATCAGTCGTTTTTCAAAGAAGCAATTTTCCCCAAATTTAGGTTTGTTTATGAAACTGAGTTTCATCTGCTATTTTCCATTTCGAAATGCGACATTCGATTTTCGACCAGAATTAAAATCTGGGGCGAGGTCACCGTATAAAAAAGCTCCTCATATGTCTCACCACACTAAAAGCTCATCTCTGCTCATTGATTCACTGGGTCATTGCCATGCCAACTAAACTACGCCTCGAACAAATCCAAGAGCTCTTCTTCTCGTCGTAGAGACTTTGACCGGAGGAGCCCGGAGCCAATCAGGAACGCACTCAGTAAACTACATAATTTAATTTAAATAAAATGATAAAAATGCAAATCAGCTTTCGCTCGAGAGTGGAGCAAATAAGTGCACAAGACGAAGGATCTCTCTATCCCTGTCTCTCTCTCTCTCTCTCTCTCTCTCTCGCGCATAAATTGGTGATGTTGTTCGGATCAGAGCCGAGCCAAGCAGTTTCTTGGAAGGATTTTCGCTAAGGTTGTCCTGCTGTCTGTTTTTTTTGTCGATCTGAATACAGTGTGAAATGGCTACAGTTTATCCAGTTGCTTCCGAACTTGAAGCTGCGAGGATGCTCAGGAGGGGACGTAGATTTTATCACTGGAACCAACTGACACTTTCAGCATATTTCAGGCAGTGCTTCGGCTTCGACTTGGAGATGTGTAATTATGTGGAAAACAAGGTCGCTTTTCGGATTGAGTAATTAAAGTTTCTTGAAGTGATTACAGGGGCCGTAAAACTTGATTGGATAACGCTCTGAGTCCTTGATGAACTGAATTATTGGGAGTTTAACGAAAGTTCGAAAGATGACTCAACGGTTCCTGCCAGCTGCCGGAATCGAATTGAGTGACGGCTCATTTGAAAATTAACTTTATCCTTCTGTGTGATCAACGTTCCCCAGTGGAGGATGAAGTTTTGGCAACTGTTGTTATCCTCCTCCTCTCATCAGCAGCTGGAATTTGCTCACAAAAGACATTTTCCATGCAACAAAATCCCAGACCATCTCGAGTCACTACTCTGCATCACAAACATACTGCTCCACCAGATGGAGCAGTATGTTCTATGCAAATAATATTCAGATAATCTGGGAAAAATATAATGGCTATTGAGCAAATTTATATGACTCGGAGGAAGGATTTCTTGGCTCTGCTGAGAGCACAAGGATAAGTTAATTTCAAGTGAACCGTCACTCAATTCATTGACATTCAGCCGGGGCTCGTTAGTCATCTTTCAGCAGGCCATGCAATGAGTTCATCAGGGCGGCGTTATCCAATCAACACATTTCAGAGACACAGTACTCAATCAAAAACATTATGTAATTGCGGCTCCCGAGTCGAGTAACTGCCTGAAATATGCTGAAGTGTATTATGATAAATCACGTCCCTCTGAGCATCCTCGCAGCTCGATACAACTGTGGAAACTTCCTTGGCCATTTCACACTGTATTCAGATCGGGCAAAACAGACAGCAAGTTGTACCTTAGCCCATCCTTCGAAACGCGGCTCATCTGATCAGATGGCATCGCCAGTTATGCGCTGAGAGAGAAGTGGAGATCGCTCGTCTTGTGCACTTATTTGCTCCGCTGTGAAACTGAACTACATTTTATCATTTTATTTAAATTCAAATTATGTAGTTACTGAGATAGCATTCTGACTGGCGAATCCCTCCCGATCAGTTCTACATTTGGAAGAGATTTGTTGAGGCGTAGTTGTGGCGTGTTGATATCAATGAGCGAGATGAGCAGTGGTGGTATATGAGCTTTTATACGTGACCTCGCCCCAGATTCTAATTCTGTCGAAATCGACTTATATATTTCGAAATGGAAAATAGCAGATGAAACTCGGATTCATAAACAAACCTAGGACTGGGAAAGGCAACTTCTTTTGAAGAGCATTTGATAGATGGCCTAGTAACCTATAAATTATTTTGGTAGAAAATCTTCTTTTATAAGACCCTGATGAGTGAACTTGGCTAATTCAATACTAGCACCAACGATTTGAAAGAGCCGTCAGGAGAACAAATGTGGGTGTGATGAAACTGATTGGATAAGGCCTCGAATGGCCAGTCCGCTCAACCTTGTAATCAATTTCTGTGACATATGGCTGAGACCTATCAATACTTCTCTTTGCATCTTTAGTTCTGCCAAGGTGCTGTCACATACAATTGCCGATGTAACTTGTTGATGATAGTATTTCAAGTTCAAGTATCATGACACATGCGGGCTTCCTCAATCAAACCATATTAGTAGAGTGAACTTCAGTGAAAATTATTCGTCGCTGGTGTCACGTGAAACTGACGAATAAAATTCAAGAGACAGACATTTGATTGTCAGGCTGAAGGTTGTCAAATTGAAAAACTGCAAATCTCAAATTGACAGATGAAATGTACATTCCAATTTGATAAACAATTAACAAATCAATAGTACAAACAATTGAAAATTGTAATTTGAAATTGACTAATAAACTAAAACTAAACTAAAATTAACTGTAGAAGAAATTTAGAATTTGTGACTTCATAATTAAAAAGTAAAATAAAGTATAGATTCTAGTCATGCTATATAAATGATGATGATATTAATTATAGTGTAAATTGAAATTGATGATGTCATTGATATCAATCAAAATTTAAAAATTTAAAATTGATGAATCATGATTAATTAAAATTAAAATTATGATACAAATTGACAAATTAACAAATCGAAAATTAAGTGAAAACTGCTTGAATATTGCCATATCGGCTCGTGAAAGTTAGACACACAAACAAATTAAAAATTGTTGCTTAGGTGACAAATTGTATTATGAAAGGTGACAAATTAACAATTGACAAGTAAATATTTGGAACCAAAATACGGCCTTTGTGAGACTCGTTACTCCCATTCGTTTTCATATTAATGGAGGCACATTTCAAAAACATTATAATTTCTAGCCTTCCCCCGTCTAAAATATATTAGAAGAATAGACTAATGAATTAACAAACTAAAATTGATAAATTACAAATTAACAACGTAAAACGAAAATTAACTGATTGAAAAAGTGAACATTATTACACTGAAGACCTTATTAACTGTGGTGAAAGTGCCGTCGAAAATTTCAAATTTAATTTTCAGAATTTATTATTGAGCAAAATGAAAATTGGCTTCTTAAATTACATTGAAATTGAAACTACAAGTAAGAGAATGAGCATGACATTAAAGCTAACATTAGATGGTAAAAAATTGCCTCTGAAAATTGAAAGAAAATCTTCTTGACAAATTAAAATTGTGGAAGTGAAGTTGAGCAAATTGAAGTTGACAAATTTGAGTGACAAATTTGGCAACAAATTTACAAACTGAAAATCGACAATTGAGTATCCTTTGAAATTGCCGATGTGGTGGAATTAATTAATATCAATGAAACTCGTGAAATAAAACATTGGCAATTGTGCAACTGAAAGTTGAACAAATGACAAACTGAAATTAATAAATTAAAAATGGAACAATTTCAACGCCAACATTGATAGAACGAATCTGCATTTGTTAGCAAACAGAAAAATAACTATAAAAACCATTATTTACAAGCGGAATCTAATCTAATGTTGGCGATAGATGACAAAATCGACACGTAAAAAACCCTCCGTTGAAAATTGACAAATGACAATTTTGTACGAACTCACGCAATTAAAACAAAATTAGTAAGAATGAGCTTATAAATTGACAAACTGAAATTTAAGGTGACAAATTGACAAATTAATTCAATTCAAATCAAAATTAGACAACAAAATAAATTGATGAATGTAAAATTGACAAATTACAAACCAAATCTAAAATTGACATATTGACAAATTGTATTAACATATTGTAGCTCGAAATTGAAATTCACGGAATGTAAATTAACACGTGAAAATTGGCAAGTGACAAGTGCTGAAGTGAAACAACAGAGAATTGGAAGATGAAATTTGCAGACGAACCTACTATATAAAAAATTGTGCAAATACGTGGCCAAATGAACATTGAAAAGTTTGCAAATGTGGTGAAATTGAAAATAGGCAAATTAACATCTAATCAGCACAGAAAAATTTGCTTTGTCATGAAAATTTAAATTTAAAATTAAATGTGACAGATAGACAAATTGACAAGTTTAAAATTAAGACTATGTAAATTAGCAAATTAACAAATTAACAGATTAGATGTGTGCAAATTCACATCTGAAAAACTAGTATAATTGCTAGCTGAAATACGAACAAGACTCCCCCAATTCAAAATTTCCAAATTGAAAATTCAAGATTGACAAATGATAAGTTACTAAATTAGAGAGAATTAGTATCTTCCATTTTAATTCCAGCTACGCTGCTTATCTTCGACAGATACGCGTATTTCGTCTACAATGTGCAGGACTTCTTCAGTGTCTCATAGTCGAGTTATAAATTTTGAGACACTGGAAAGTCACGTCTCAGACAAACTCATATCTGTCGAAGATAAACAGGGCAATTGAAATGAAGATACTAATTCTTCTTCTTATTTCTAGTTGCAGGTATTTCACTTAACGCTCAAACTTCCTCTCTGCATTCATTCTAAGCTGTGTGCTATTAAATAGTGAAAAATCAACAAGTGAAAGACAAAATGACAAGTAAGAATGACACGTGTAAATGAAAATAAGTAATGACAAATAAACAAATTGAAGTTATTTTAAATTATTTTAAATTGAAAATTGCATTAGTGTAAATTGCGAACTTATATTTCCAGAACTAATTTGTTCAATTGACAGGTATGTGACAAATCACATATTAACAAAATGACAATTCTAAAATGGAAATTGACATGTGAAGACATTGTACCCGAAAATTTAATTAGATATTAACAACATGACAAAATAAATGTAAATTTAACAGGTAAATTGAAGCGATTCAAAATTGCCTTTGTAGAAAATTTACATAAGCAGCAACAATGCATTGAAATAAAATGAAACTAAATTGAAACTGAAATATTCAAATTGACAACTGAAAATGGTTATTTTAAATGAAGCAAATTAACAATTGAAAATTGACAAATTGAAATTGACTTTATTCCAAAATTGACAAGTGAATATTGACAAATTGACAATTAATAAGTGTAAATTGATAATTGTAATTCAAAATTGTCATGAAATTAAATGAAATTAAATTGAAATTGAAAAATGAAAATTAAATTAAGTGAAAAGTGAAAGTAAATTGAAAATTAAATTAGATATTGAAAAATTGAAATTAAGTGAAATGAAAAATTAGTAAGTGAAAAGTAAATTACAAGTAAAATTGAAAATTAAGTGAAAGTGAAGAATGAAATGAAAAATTGAAATTGAAAAATTAGATATTGAAAAATTGACAAATGACAAGTGAAATTGAGATATTTGAAATTTGACAAATTGTGACAAATTCAAATTGACAACTGACTCATGATAATCTACATCACAAGAAAAATTATTGGAGTAAAATGTAACTCATAAATTAGCAATTGAAAAATAAGCATATTTGCAAGTGACAGTTTATTTATGAAAAATTGCCTTAGTTGAAAAAATACCATAATGCAAAACAATAAAATTGTAAATGTAAGCCTATGAAATATTTAAATGAGAGCAATTGACAAACGAAAAAAATGCAAGTGTCATTTAGAAAATTTAAAATTATTTAAAATCAGGTATAAAATATTATGTGTCATTATTAAATTGAAATTTGCAATTTATTTAAATTTGACGAACGATTATTGACATATTCAATATTTATATTAACTGATTAAATTGTGAAGACAAAGATTTACAAATAACAAATTCACAAATTAGTGACATGACAAACTGAAAATTAAAGTGAAAATAGCATTTTGGCAAATTAACATATTATATTAACTTAAATTGACAAGTTAACAAACTGAAAAATTCAATTTGACAAATTGACAAATTGAAAACTACTTCGGTGAAAAATTGACAAATTCACATTTTGCAAATTAGAATTGCGAACTAAAAACTCAGTTACAAATTTCGAACTGAACATTTAAATATAAATTTCCAAGTTTAAAGTGATGAAATGGAAATTGACAAACAAAGTGAAATTGACATTAAGTTGTATAAAATAATTTGACGAAAATAAGTTGACAAATTTAAGGTATTGAGATATCAAATGAATGAATAGAAAATAAATAAATGTAAAACCAACAACCCCAATTTGATCAACATGAAAATAGGCAACTCTCGAAACTCCTAGTTAGGGCAATGTTCCATCGCAGTCAGGTGTGGGATTTCAGTGACGAGAAAATCTCTGATCATCTTCTTCGAGTGGAAATGGAGTCCATTAATTATGTCGCGGTCGGGTGAGAGGAAGTCAAGCTTGTGATAATGCATTCAAAACTGATGAATCTGACAGACAGATGAGAGAAAGGTATAAAAGTCAATTTGCGTGACATAATTAATGGACGTCCCTTATAAAAGTGGAGTGTTTCCTTTGGGCGATATCAGCGAAGCCATTTTTCAGCATAAATACGCATAGAAAGAAAATGACTAGAGTGAAGTGACTCACTCCAAACTATTAAATTTCAAAACGCAAGATGTTGACCGAATAGAGAAACAACCAGTGAAGAATGCAAAATTAAGGTATCAATTAAAACGTTAGCCGTCAAAGATTTAAAAGAAATAGAACGAAACTTACAACTATTTTATTCAAAAAATTAGAAAATTGATGTCAATTTATAAGAACTAAACGGAAATCAAATTCAAATTTTCCTTCAATGCTATTTCAAAATGAGGCCTCATTATTTGATTATTTAACAAGTGAATAATTTATCATCATTAGCTAAAATTAACCTTATTGAATAAGTTAACCTAGTCGAATCAACCAAGTAATTAATTGATCAGAGAAATTGACTGCTTAGTTATGCAGATGAATTGACCTTCGAATAATTCTAATTCAGAAATCAAATTGTACGCAATAATTTGAATGTAGGATTTTCCATTTGAAAATTTTCAGATAATTAGGTTTAGTGAAAATTTGCAAATAAATAATTGATCATACTAAAATGGAACACATCAAAACTGCAAACCAAAATTGATCGAAAGCAGTTGGAGAACGACTAGATATTAACGTAGTCATCAGGCCACCGCAGTAACCCGGCCTAGAAAATTGACAATTTATGATAATTAAATCAATCAATTGAAAATCAGTGACTACAGAACGTGTCAAATTGAAAATTTCAATAATTTAGAAATTTAAACAGATATTTATATAAAATAATTTATATAATATATTTATATAAAATAATAATTAAAATATTGAAAATGAAACAACTAGTTATATGAAAATGACCACGTAATATGAATCGATGTATATGGAAGCACCATGAATCAATTCAAAAATGGAATGTTCTTGAGCAGGAAATGGAAAATCAACAAAGTTCAAAATTCACTAGCAAGATATTTATTTATAGAAATTTAGCTTAATATCTATAAGATACAAATATTTATTTAGATATAAGATATATTAATGTGGATATAAATCAAATTAATATTATTACTTAAATTTAACAAAATTTCGTTATCAAAATCATTGTTGATATTATGAAAATTTAACAGGCAAAAATTTTAATTGACGTACAATTGAGCGCAAACAAATTTAATTTTAATTTTAAATTTGCAACGAAATCAATCAATTCAATAATATGAAATTTATTACAATCGAAGAATGAATCGATCAGATAAAATTGTCGATATCAAAGGTAACAAATGAATTATTTCAAAATTGACACAATACCAATTAAAATCAAAATTAAGATGACAATGTGAAACATGATTATGATGGAATTTTCATTGATATGCCAAACAAACAAGTAATCTAATATAGGCATTTGAAAAATTCTACAAAGCAAAATTTGTCTAGATTTAAAAAAGTAAATGAATGGCTCGACTAGACTGATAGATAAATTTTGTACATTTAATAGGTGACTACTTTAGGTAATCAATTTCCTCATAGCCATGGTAACTCCGTAATGGATGAGTAACAGTTTAAATGAGATGAAGAGAATTTTCAGTAGTGCATGATTAAGGGTCGAATCCATTTGTATATAACTCAATTTCTGTCGAATCTCAGGCAACTCCGCGAATTGAAACGTAGTGGAAATGTTTACTCTACCATGTATGGTGGACATGTGGGAATCTTGTTATGAGTTGAAGTTAACGTTTTAAATGGTGTTTACAGTGGATTTTAGCTCATATCATGAACGACTTGAGTAATTAACAGTTCCTTTAGACGACGGGTGTAGTGATTAAGAGTAGTGTGAGTGGTATGAACATTTGTAAGTGGCATTCCACATAACTGTAATCTAGCACTCCTTTTAAATGCGTTCACCGAGTACAACTTTAGTTCTTTCTGCAGCTCGTCAGTACCACCAGTATTGCCATTGACGCTTCTTATACTCGATATCCGTGAGATATGTGCAGGCCATTGCAACCGTGTGATAATACGCAGAAACTCTTCAGTTGTGGAAATGGCCTATATGATTTAGGCCACTGACCCGTCGTTTCAAAGTGAGTCAGATGCTGGAGAGAAATTCGGGTGTCGTATCTCCGTCTGCCGCAGGCGTGACAAGACAGAATTCCTGTAAATACCATGTGACACCTGACCATTGTGAAGAGTATGTATTGGCTCAACATTCATTCTGGAAGATCTTCAATACGGCAAAATATCAGGTTGTGTAGTGCAGCCATGACTCTCAGCACTGAATAATCTGCGTTGAAAATGGTAACGAATAATGAGACAGTGTGATTGGAGGAAGTAAATGCATCCCCGGCCAAATCCAGATGAAGTGTAAATGAAGCTGTTTGCTGGCTCTATCGGTCTTCCAACAGGAGCAGATGGAAATCGAGCGTCTGTGCTGGTAACTTCTGCTGGCCTGTATTAAGAGGACTCCTTTCGAAAGGAGCTGTGAGACAGACGTAAAGTAGTACGATAGACAGCGTGGAGAAATCCATGAGGCGGATCTTTCACTGTCGTGAATTCTCTGTGATGAATAGAACAAAACAAATCTTGTCGACGAAATCTCCTCGTGTAACTGGAATGAACCCACTAGTGACTAGGATATAAATTAGTAGGCAGTTTCATGAACGTGAGTGCAATTTAAAGTTTTCTTTTCCGTTAAATCACTTGCGTTATCGGGATCAGGCAAAATACGCAGAAAATAAACCATCGTGTGACAGTTGCTTTTCAGTTTCTCAGATTCCTGTTTCTCTTGTTGTTAACGACACTTGAAGCTAGTAAACCGGTGAGTGCTGGGCTAACGGACGTTCCTTTTCGTCCTTGGCGCCTCTGGCCATTTCAGATGAAGAGGATGCCAACGTATGATGAAGTTACTATGAAGGATGGAGTGCCTACGTGCAGGATATTAGTGAAATGAGCTTTCATTGCAGAGTTTTCATCTCTGATCGGCAGATTTTCGTCCCAGATATGAACTACTGAAGTGAAAACGGTTTGGAGACAGGGATGACTAGCTGACCGGAAGTGTATTTTTAATTTAGTCCATTGCTTCTCAAGCCGACATAGTTAACAAATTGACACAACTGACATAAGTTAGTTACCTAGGCTGAATTGATTTGAATATTCGATAAAATACAAGAAGAATGTATTATAACAAATGAAAACTTACCAAATAAAATTATTAATATTTTAATTTTTACAAGTTAAAACAATTCGAAGAAAATTTACAGACAAATTGAAATTTACCTACTGAAAACTTTCTTCTTGAAAATTCAACAAACTAAGTAACGAGATGTAATGACCAGCCTAATAAACGATTCGACACAACAAATATATCATTGGCCTCTTCGATAATCAACAAGGTATTATGTTGCTATCAGAATGACCGGTGATTTCAAAACAGTGGGTATAATCAATCAATTTATAATTCACTTCACGTAATTTCGATTTCTTGTTTTGAAACATCATGATTTCATAGTTAAGCTATCTGCTGCGATCTTCCAATGATCTAAATTTGCCGAGTCGAACCTATAGGCACCAGTAGTGCAGCCAGATATTGCAGAGATAGTCATGTTATAAACTTGGGTCATAATTAAGATGGCAATGACTAACAATGATGTGTATGTAAGGGACATATTTTTCTATGTTTGTATGGCGTGACAGCGTAGTAAAATTTTGTTGTGTAACGTGCAATACAAACGAGTTCCAGTTATATTGTTCTGTAATCAACAAATCTTAACACCGTGAAATAACCAAGGTAATAGGCAATTATAATGTTTTGATTTATCAGATATTCAAATCATGTTTAAAACTCATGGAAATGTGATTTTTAGCACAGTTTGAGCTGTGAAATTGACCAGAGCCAGTGCAACACCAGAAGCCAAATCAGAGAATCAGGGAAGAAGAACCCGTGCAGGTGCATTTTATGAAATCAGTCGAGCAGGACATGCATATTT
>JASCZW010008192.1:0-53977 GCA_034211315.2 Aedes japonicus
TCAAACTTTGCACTCAAAAAAATCGTCACGTTATATCCACGTGAAACGCACGTATTTTTCGTCCACTGCCAAAACCAGTAATAAATACGTGCAATTCACGTAAGAGCTACGTGATTTCCACGTAACTCCACATTCTACGTGAAAATCACATAAATGTTACGTGATTTTTCAGGTACAATTCACTGGCACGTAATGTTCACCTGATTTTACTGAAGAAGATTTGTTTACGTGTTCAGGTGAAAGCTACGTGAAATTTCACGTGGAAATAACGTGTCGATTTTTTTGACTGTGCGCTTCACTTCAGTCATAAAGGGTTGTACAGACTCCTTACTGACCTTGCTGGCAGTTCTGGTCCAGAGTTGCTGTTGCATTTTTAACCTCCTGCTTATGTTCGAAAAGCGCCCGCTTCATGTGAGTCCAATATCTTTCGTTCTGGCCATACTCACTGCTGTTTGAAGGAATGGTAGGTTTTGCTACGAAATTAACTTTATTGGCTTCTTCGATTTGGACGAAGAGAGTGGAATCGCCAACTCCCTGTCATTAACATTTCGTGAAGTGAAGGTTGACTCATGGGAAGTCTCCACGTAAGATGGCTTGTTCCACTTTGGATCGTAGGATTTTATCACTGAAAAGAAATTTTCCTAACTCCGTGGAATATGTGGATTTGCGCATTCGTTTTTCCCTTCATACAGTGTTAAATGTCAGATGTCGTCCTTGGTTAAGTCATTCGAAGAGGTGATTCTATTAAAATCTCTCTTTGAACCCCTGTAATGGAAACGGCGTACGCACAGTGGCTCTCGAACTTTCTTTTACGGGTCGTGTCTTTTGTTCTCCCGGAGCATTTCATGTTTTAATTATTTGGTGACAAGATGTAACATACAAGATGGCGGAAAACAAGATTTTTCTTTTAAATATATAATAAGGCAAATACAGTTGAGGTTAAGAGGGCCACACATTTAATGCAATAAAAAAAATCTTGCAAAAGGATAATAATTTTATCATTTTTGGACAGATTTCATTAACTTTATCTTGCTTGAGCTCGCCGTTGCGACCGATCGTTGACTCCGTAGGCACGCATAATCCGGATCATCGTCGTGCGGGAACACAGCTTTCAAGTCTTCCTTTTTGTTCACAGTTTCGTGTGGCGGGGAATAGAGCTTCACATTTTCTCAAAAACTGCACCGAAAACGTCGGATTGTGTCGGCAGGGCCAAGTGTAACGGAGGTCTAGTTCCCTGTTCGAAAAGTGGTACCAAAATTGCGCGCGTATTGACTGAGTGGCCGATAGAGTGAGCATGCACCACAAAATGGCCAGACAACCACAGATTTTACTGAATACTACTGTTCATTGTTTTCTATTGTGTGGGCGGCCACTGCACTGTAGTCTTGCACAATTGTTCACCACTGGCTCACTCGATTCTTAGGCATACGATAATGATCACCGAAAACAAGCGCGGTTAGAACTAACGTAATTGTCCATGGTGCACTTTTCTAACCGTTAGTTGTGATTTTCGATGACCCGCTCTTGTGTTCACTGGTTTTTTTTAATTTTCGTTGATTTTCGAACTTTTGAATTGGGAAAAATCAAACTAACCGACGGACCGACACTCTATCATCATTCTTCCAAACTTGGCACATGTTATCGATTTCGAAGAAATTTGCGGACTTTTCTCGAAATACGTTTCATCAACCGGCGCACATTATTCTCACCCATCGTTTTGGCAATCTTATTCCACTTGGTTCTTAATTCATTGATGTTTTTGACGACACTGCCATTCACCTTCAGTTTCTTCTCCATAATAGCCCAAAATCTCTCTATCGGTCTGAGCTGGGGACAGTTTGGTGGATTGAGTTCTTTCGGTATAAACTGAATTCCATTGATTTCATACCACTGTAGCACTGGCGTACTGTAATGACAGCTTGCCAGATCTGGTCGAAACATGACAGGTTCATTCTGAGATCTGATGAATGGCAATATTCGCTTTTGGAGACATTCCGTTCTGTACAGCTCTGAATAAAATGTTTTATCAATGATGAAAACCTTGGTCTTACTAGCGCCTTGCCAAATCATGTATTTTCGTGCAATTGATCTGCAAACATACACATGAATTTGGCAGGAATATCTTCCCGAGCCGTAGCCAAGTATTTTTTTTGTTCCAGTAGCTGATTGAAAACGGCCTTTACATAAGGCTTTCTTCATTTAGAATCGGAACAAACTTTTGCTCATATTGTGGCGCTCCTGGTGGACGGATTTGGAAGTTCTTGGCGCCCACGTGTCGGGAATTTTGTCAGCTTCACGTATGGTTTTTTGACATTCCGCAAATCGACTGTACTTTGTAAACAATCAACATGGAAGCCGAAAGATGGAAAAAATTATGCACAGTTATTTGGAAAATCCATTGTGGTCTGCACTTCGAGCTGGCTAAACAACTGAAATTGCCCAGAAATACCGTATGACGCGTTATCAAACGGTATAAGGAACATTGTCGACGATTCGGAAGCCTCAAGCCAATCGTTCGGAGTGGTACTGTCGACCGGAAACTGCGTGGTAAGATTTTGAAGACGATTAAGAGGAATCCCAATCTGTAGGACTGTGATTTGGCCAGAAAATTCAGTGCTGCCCATAGTGCCGTGAGGAAAACTCGACTCCGGGAAGGAATCAAGTCGTATTGAGCTAGCAAACAGCCAAATCGGACCATAAAACAGAATAGTGTGACCAAAATCCGTGCTTGGAAGCTATACGACCAGGTGCTGACCAAGTTCGACGGGTGTCTTCTGATGGACGCTGAAACCTATGTCAAGGCTGACTTCGGGTAAATCCCGGGTCAAAAACTTTACTTGGCAACGGCTCGGGGGGATGTTCCAGCCATATTTAAATTTGTTTTAACCGACAAATTAGCACGAAAATTCATGATTTGGCAGGGCGTTTGCAGCTGTGGCAAAAAAAATGAAAGTTTTCGTTACAAATAAGACAATGACGTCGGAACTATACCAAAAAGAGTGTCCCCAAAAACGAATTTTGCCGTTCATTCGATCCCACGACCATCCCGTAATCCCATAATGTTTTGGCCAGATTTGGCAAGCTGTCATTACAGCAAAGTCGTTCAAGAATGGTATGCAGAGAAAGGGGTCCAGGTTGTTCCGAAAAACCTTAACCCACCCAACTGCCCCCAGTTCCGCCCTATTGAGAAATACTGGGCAATCATGAAGAGGAGACTCAAGGCAAAGGGAAAGGTTGTCAAAGACATCAATCAGATGAAGACCTGGTGGAATAAGATAGCTAATACGATTGACGAGAAGGTGTGCGCCGCCTGATGAGCCGTGTTACAGGAAAAATTCGAGAATTCCTTCGAAACCGTAACGAATGATTTTATCCGTATTTTTTCTTAAAAGTATGAAGAAAACGCTACATTTGTATAAAAAAAGATCTTGAATTCAATTATAAATAACTGAAATACAGGCAATTGTTTTTGTTCCAATTCTATCTGAAGCAAGCTTTAGGTTTCATCATCCATGAGGAGACAGTCGTTGAATTTTGTCAACACCTGATCATACAGTTTTTTGGCACGGATTCTGGCCACATTGTTTTGCTATTGATCCCTATTTGGTTGGCTACAGGCACTGTATGACTTGAAGCATTCCCGGAGATGAATCCGTTGCACGGTACTGGGTGCGGTGCGAAACTTTTTGGTCAAATCGCGGTCTGAGATGTTGGGGTTTGTCTTAATATTCTTGATGACTTTGTTCCGCAGTTGACGGTTGACAGTACCCGCCCGACGCTTGCTTTGAGGCTTGATTCTCTATACTTTTTCAAAACATGCTACATGGTATTTCGTGGAAAATCCAACACTTAAGCAAGTTTTGGCCCAGACCACGAAGGGTTTTCCAATAGATCGCGCACGATTTGTTTTCTTCTTATTCCATTTTGTATTTTTCTGAAACATGTTCGAACTGCACCGCGAAAAAAACTTCTGATGTTGTTATTGTTATAGGAAACACCTAAGATGTCATAGTTTACAAATCCGACCACTAGAGTCGCTGAAAGAATAAAAAATGTTTGTTCCAATACTAAATTGGCCACACCTTACAAGGTATCACATATGGCGACGAGGAGAAATGGTATCTAAATTTATAGCTGCTTCCCTGGATCATGGATCCGAAATCGTGTAATATCATAAATCGTGTATTATCAACAAGCGGTCGCGGTTCTGAAATCGATCAACTGTATTAAGGAATACGCTTCACAAGCAAAAAAGGACATAAACTGGCAAGCATAATTAGTTACAAAGGAAATCGGCTAGTAACTTGGTTGAAAACATACTGCTGATAGCAGGATACACCGCTAGTAGAAGCAGGGAAAGGCGTAAAGGCCCCTACCGTATATAAAAAAATAGTTCCACTGCCATAGGCAGGATACTCCGCTACTAATGCAAGACATAAGAAAAATCAGAAAATGAAAAAAAAACTGTTTGAAAACTAACAGTTGTTGCTACCATGGCAACCATTTCTGTGCAACGAATTCTGTGTGTAATCTTGTACTTTTAAGAAAAATGGAACGATGGAGCATAATAGCATCTGTATCGGGCGCCACTATCTGGGCGACTAAAATACTAGCGCATCGAGCTGTCATTTTAGTTTAGTCACTCAATCTCACACCGGTCGCTACTAGATTTTGTAACCGTGTTCTGTATCGGTCGCTGCTAAACTAGTGCTCCATCATCAGTTTGACAGATTCGGCGAAACTATAAATATAGTCAACTGCGATGGCTCTTTCTTCGTGATTTCTCTTGGAGAGACGGTCGGTTGGCATGAAAAGGACCATTGGTTACAGTGGAAACCACTGGGGTTTTGTACAAAAATATAAATGTTCTTTCCTGTAAGTTTTGCCAAATCACCCCAGAGGTTTCCGGAGGGGCTATTGGGGTAAATTATTCTTTTCATGCTTACCGAAGAACTCTCCAGGTGAAATAAAAAAAAGAGCTGTGGCACGACGTGGTTTGGTGCATAAACACAAATGTCCCCTCAGGGTTCAGAGAGGCCGATGTGGCTAATGGTTATTTTAAGGCCTACCGAAAGTCTGAAGAAAAAAACATGAAGAAAAAATCGTTGCACCACGTGGTTTGGCGCAAAACATCTCGTACAGGTTCCCCCGGGACACCCCAGAGCCCCCGTTCTGGCCATTGTGGCTAATGGTTCTCTTTAATGTTAATCAAAAATCTATCCAGAAGAAATCATGAAAAAGCCATCTCATGACCCTGTTGATAAAATTCTTATTATTAAACCAAATTTACTTAAAGCTGATAAAGCAATAATTTTCTTTAAATCAAATTAAAAATTTGCCACTAATCCTGATTGCGTAAACTAAAGTAAACAACAAACCAATTGGAGATTTGTAATTTTGTAGCAAAATGTGAAGGATGTTAATTGATAGGACTACCAAGTAAGCCGCTTCCGATGAGTTGACGAGATCTGCCTTCAAAGCCATTGAAAGATGTGGCCATAGACTGTAAGGGACCACTGCCTTCTGGAAAACACTTATATGATTATAGTAGATTAGATCAGCAGATATAAGGAGGTTGAAATCTTGTCAAAAGCGGATCACGTGAGACCGTCAATAGCCTTGACAGGATATTTTTACCCGGCTGGGATACCCCAGGACGATTGCACTGGACAATGCGACGCAGTTTATTGGAATTTTTATTGAAGAATACTGCAAAGAACATGATATTCATCTTATTCCTTCAGATTTATGTTGGCCACAAGAAAATGGGTTGGTAGAAAGACAGAACAGGCTACACATTATTAATGCATTGAAAAGAGATTGGAAGAAGGATTTGAATGATTATCCACTAATTTATTGTATGACCCTTCATTCGACTACTGGGAAAACTCCATCAGAATTGTTCGATGGACGCAGAATTAGGTAAAAATAATTCATCGATTGAGGACATTGAAACCATTCCGGAATCATCAGGTTATCGTGATCAAGACAGAGTGAATGAACAAAAAGAAAAAGAAAGGGAGGATAGAAGAAGACATGCTCAAGAATCGGACATTCGTAGCGGAGATACTGTATTGATGCGAAACCTTTTGTCGGGAAATAAACTGGCAACTACATTCGGTGAAACGGAATACAAGATAGTGGAACGCACAGGACAAGAACCAGGACTCTGGAGCAACATACGAATGAAACATAGCGCACTTGAAGAAGATTGATTTCCCAGCGGTGGCCTCCCAAAAGAATTGGAGTCCAGCTCTAGGGTGCTCAGTGCACCGATGATTGAAGATACCAATATGGATTTTTGAGATGAACCGTGTTCAGGATTTTGTTTGATAAGGTTAACTAATAAGATCTATCACAAACTTAAATGAAAAATCAAAAATCTCTCTCTCTCTCTCTCTTCCAATGTTTGAAAACATATTTTGCGTTACGTACGCTGTTGCTCATGTAACAAATTCTTGTTGATGTGAAACCAACCTTATCAGCACTTTCATGAAACTTGAAACCATTTCGTTACATCGCTTTGGCTGACAATAAGTTGAAGGGATATTTTACACGTTTAATACTATTCATCATTCTTTTTGGTGTACTTATGACCAGAGGTGGTAACTGAACATTTTTTGCAAACCATTCACCCGCTGCGAAATTTGAGGCCCGCACACCACCAACAGTTTGTGTCTACAGTTCGAGCGAACGTGGGGATAGAACAGAAAATGAAAAAATTCTCGCTATTTCTGCCGACAGTTTAGAAATGGTTTGTACTTGTTTTTGATAGATTGATTAAAAACGCACATATTTGGTTACTTTAGATGATAAGTTGTTAGTATCCATTCGTATGATTTTATTCCAAATAATAAATATCATATGTGTGCAATAATAATTCAACAATCAACGAAATTCTGAGTGACATAAATTTATCTTGCAACATTTTTTAAACCATCGGCTGGAGGCAGCAAAATTGTTTCGTCGCCGGTACAGAAATGTCATATGAGATTTCTCCCACGACGGTTCACTTTTGCGTAAGTTCAATTTGGTCATAATAAGAAATGTCAAATATCAAAATACAGTACATTTACCACCACTGCTTATGACTGATTACACACAGGGCTGCAAAATGGTGAGTTGACAACTGGGATGATGCGTGCGTCCCCGCAACATAGCTATGGTTCTCACAAGATCCTACCTCATGCTTCCACGGGTCAAGAGATGACAAAGACCGCCAGCTAAGGGTTGCGTACTTAGCTGGTAGTGCAGCCTGGGCACTGTTGTCCTTCTGACTTCAGCTAGATTGAGGAGGTGCGTGCCGAGCGTCTGTCCACCAAGGAGGTGCAGCTCAAACAGCGTCTGTCCTGGCATCCAGCGGTTGAATAACAAGTTGGATAAAGGTCTACATTAAGACGACTTGCTGTGGGCTGAAAACTACGCAGGGTCATCGTTGCAATTGAAACTTATACCTTATGGAGAAAACCAGCAAAGTCAACAAACTTTGTCTTCGTCAACGTCTAGTGAAATATTTAAATATTGTATTGATTTCCAACTTGTAGCGTTTTTTACCAGCAGTAAGCCAGCAACCAGCACAAAGCTAATCACAAATGCTGGTTTTACATTATGAAAACAAGGTAATTTTAATAAAGTTTATAAGCCGATTTGGACCGAATTAAGCCAACAATAATGATGCTTTTATGACGCTTTTGGTTCGCGCCTGAAACTTCAGCTTTTGGTTGCTGCGAGGATGTTTTTGTCCATATCCTTTTTGACTATTGATGGTCAAATGATGTACGGGAAACAGTTGAGTTCACATTTCAATTTGTTTTTATAATGACACGATGCGAGAGACTTAGACTTTCTACGTGAGTGTGCCAAATTTCGTCGTGAATCCTTCGCTCTTTCGAAACAATTTCAAAAGTATTTCCGCACAAACAGGATGTAAACTAAAATATCTTAGAGTTTGAAACATTTTACCCTGAAGGCATAAAAGTTATGTAAGGTGTTTCGCATTAAATTGCATCACGGAAAAAAAGCTGTAGGAAATTATTCTTTGGGAATTTTCTCTTGAAATTTTGGGTAGAAGTAGTTTAGAGTGTTCTTTTTTGAAATTGTAAAAAATGGCGTCATCGAAAAAGCAACGTCGCGAATTAATTTTACCCAAGCACCTGGAAAATTCTCAACTCTTTCATCGGGACATCGGAAAACAACTCAAAATCGTGCACTCAACCGTGAGTCGTCTGATTAAAAGTTACGTCGAAACGATTAGCAGATTTCTTTTATTTAAAACAATTGGTAAATGAATATACGTGTAATTATGATTCTGTTTGTGCTGTTATTAACTCTGACTTGAAAGTAACTGATCATGAAACCATTATTATTATAGTTGAAGATAATAGTGGAGACAGTGATTCTGTGAAATTGAAATGTTGCAAAAGTATTCGAAACAAGCTATTTCAAGACTTGTCGAAGGAAGTGTGGACTTTCTAACAAATACCGGTTCTCTAGATCAGAAATCAGCTGTTTTGACAGACGTCTTAAAAATATGTACCTATAAACTAGTCGAAAATAAATTTGTTTTAGTAAAAAACTCGAACAGCTGGTACAATTTGGATCTTTTGCGTCTTAAACGTAAAAGAGACAAGCTGTACAAGAAATGGCGTAGAACTAATAGAAATATCTTTTTGAATAGGTACAAAGTCGCGCCTAACAAATATTTGCAATGCGTTAAACATACTCGTTGTGAATATATTCAGAGAAAAATTGACTTGCATCAAAACAACAGCAAAGAGTTATGGAAAATTTTGAAATCTTTCTTAAAACCTAGTAATTGCAAACCGCGATCCATAACCTTCAATGGCACATTAAAACAGTCAGAGGACATCATTGCATATAAATTTAATGAATATTACGTCAATAGTATTTTGTCAATCAATCAATACATTGATCTAATAGATGAGCCAGACGAAATAAAACAGCCGATTAATATTAACTGTAGTTTTGAAAGTATTCACCCAATAACGTTAGAGGATCTTAAATCTATTTGCTTTTCTTTGAACAAAACGGCTGGAGTGGATAACGTAAATGCAAGAGTAGTACAAGATTGCTTTAATGTCATCGGAAACAACCTGCTGGACCTAATTAATGAATCGCTGCAAACTGGGCACGTGCCACAAGTTTGGAAGGAATCTTTAGTTATTCCCATTCAAAAAGTCGCTGGAACGATTAAAGCTGAAGAGTTTCGTCCTATTAACATGTTGCACACTTTAGAGAAAATTTTGGAACTTGTTGTTAAAGGCCAGCTGTTAACGTATTCAAATAGTAATAATTTGATTGCGCCGGAACAATCGGGATATCGCGAAGGTCATTCTTGTGAAACAGCGTTAAGTTTAGTTTTAGCAAAATGAAAAGAAAATGTAGAGCGTAAAGATACGATTGTTGCTGTTTTTTTGGAACTGAAACGCGCTTTTGAAACGATTTCTCGGCCCTTGTTGTTAGAATAAATCAAGCGCTTTGGATTTTCGGGTTCTGCATACAGATGGTTCGAAAGTTATTTGTCTGACAGAACTCAACGGACTGCTTTTAATGATTCTGTTTCAAGCCCTGTGGAGAACAGCCTTGGCGTACCACAAGGGAGTGTATTAGGGCCCATTTTATTCATTCTATATATTAATGACATGCGACGAGTCTTACGATTTTGTGATATTAATATTTTTGCTGATGATACCGTGTTGTTCATTGCAGCTTAAAGCCTCGAGGAGGCCGTTTCACATTTCAATGCAGATTTACGTTCTCTAAGTAGATGGTTAAAGTACAAACAGTTGAAATTGAACATAAGTAAAACTTAATTCATCGTCATTTCACGGAATCGAGTTAACGAAGACGTCTCTGTTAAAATTGATGATGAGACAATTGATCGCGTTAGTGAGATTAAATACCTTGCTGTGATTATTGATGATAGATTAAAATTTGACTCTCATATTGACGATGTCATCAAGAAAATAGCCAAGAAGTACGGTATTCTCTGCCGATTGAAAAACGATTTAACTATTGCTAGTACAATACAATTGTACAAATCTATCATCTCTTCTTAAATTGAATTTTGCCCTTCCATTTTGTTTTTAGCTAATCAAACACAAATATCGAGATTACAGCGTTTGCAAAATAAGATAATGCGTTTGATCTTGAGATGTGACAGGTTCATTTCCTCCTCTTTTTTGTTAGATGCCCTACAGTGGCTATCGGTGAAGCAAAGAGTTGTGTATTTGACAATGGTGTTCATTTTTCAAGTAATAAATGGCTTTCTGCCTCGATATTTGTGTAATCGAATTGAAAGAGGAAGTGATATTCATAGATACAACACTAGAAACGTGGATGATGTTAGAACACCATATTTTTTGTATGGTGCTTCACAAAATTCGTTGTTTTTTAAGGGTATAAATGTTTTCAATTCGATGCCTATACACATCAAACGTGCGGCAGCACTAACAGATTTTAAGAGACAATGTATTTCACACATCGAAGCTGCCTTTTGAACAGAGTAGCTCTTGACTAATTTTGTATCTTGACGATATTATTACAACGGATATTTTTGTATGGTTTATTGTTAAATGTTTTATATTTGTCATGGGGCACAAACAAACTATATTTTTAGCCTCGATGATAATGATGGATTTAAAGTTTTTATATTGTTTTTGTAATTTAAAGTAGTTTTTTTTATTTTTTGTGTAGTCTTCAAAAGTTTGAGCCTCGCGCGCGGTATACAGGTATAAAGGACTTCTCTTTGAATTTACAAAACAATATTGGCCTTTGATGCTTGAGAAGATGCCATGAAATAGTAGTGGGTTGTCTGGCTGATTGTCGGGGAATTCTGTGTCCATTCTGTTGTGGTTGAAAGTATAAGTATGACTAGGACCGGTCCAGGATTTTTTTGGGTGGAAAATTTTCTCGATTTCCCTGTTTGGGGAAATCCTTGGTCAGCCCAAAACTAAGATGTCGGTTCCATTAGTGTTGACTACTTGACTCTGTAGCCTCATAACATCGCTTACAATGTAACTTAGGCCCATTTGAATTGTTATGCGAGAATTTCGAGTGAATTGGTTTGGGAACTCCTGTTCTTCCGGTTCGCAAACTTCTTGAGCAATATGTAAACATATACATAAATCAGCATAAAGCTCCTGAATGTTGTTGGGACAAACGTGATGGTCTTTTAAAATTGTGCTCATTATTTCTGAAAATAATATAATCATGCATTCCGAAGAGGAGAATCAAAATCTCTCAAAAACCTGTCCTCATGGAAATTACACTGCCCACTCAACTGACTGTATTATTTTCATTGGTTCATATCGACCAACACAGACTGAACCAAATTACTTGCCTTTTCCCTCCACACCTCCAGGCCTAGAAAGTCAGATGAATGTGCTAGCTTATGGCCAATGCGGGTGAGAGGTATGATTACGATCTGAATTTCATTCAATTTGTTTCCTTTTGCCTGCAGTTCCTGTACTCTTCTGTTGACTACCAGAAAAATAAAAGAATTTCCCGAAGACAGTTCCCTTCTCTGGATGTTGACCGAAAATGACAGAGGAAGGGTTACAAGCTGAATTAGTGGTAGGATTACGTTCGCTGAGTTTTGGTTTTCGCCCCTGCATTTGACGCCGGTTGTATCCGAAATCTCACTGACTAGGGATGAAAATGGATTCTCTGCCGTCTCAACGACGGTGTACATACACATACCTATTATCATACCGTCGTTATCTTTATTATTGACTCTTGTATTATCATCTCGTTACAGTAGATTCGAGTCCATGCCGAACTGGCAAAAGGATTCCGTTTCCGGGTGTTGGCATTTCCGATTCCGCTATCGGTTTTCAATTTATGTTAATAATAGATTCGGCATTATCATTACTGGGGAATGGAACATAAGCCTCTTGTTATTCCCAAAAGCCGCAACAATGAACCAAAAAAAAAACCCCCGGTCTGCCTGTCCCTTGCAGAAGATTTCACTCGTTTGAACGAAGCATGGCAAATTCGTGGATTACAATGTAATCTTAATAATTATCAGAACCATCCCTTCAGTCAGTGTGCTTATCCAAATAGACTGAAGCATAATGGGATTTCTTCCTCCGAAAGAAACCAGGATCTAGTGGTAGCAATTTATCATTTCCATTAATTTATTCACCTCATTCTACGAGGCGAACATGTATACCTTCTGAGAGGAGCTTTATGGGGGAGACGACCTTTTTCGTTCTGATCCCAGCAGCACAGCTGCACGACGGTGGAGGAAAATCACTTTTTACGTAATTACATCAGGAAAAGCGACAATCAACGGTGAGGTAGAGTAGAAGTGATAAGTGTCACTTAGAACAAAGCACCGGAACTAAGTCAAAACAATTCCGGCTAGCGATGGGATGTAGGAAAAATCGATCAAATCTAGGTTTGGCATCTGGAATTAGGCTCAAACCTGCCAATCTTAAATTTCAATGACTGAAAACATTGCTTGGTCAAGAACACATTTCTTTTTCTTTTCAACCGTTTTCCCCGACAGTTGCCAACGAGCCACCGCATCCGTGTTGTTTACATTCGCCGTTCAAGTTTCTTAAGTAGATAATGCTATTAGGCAACTTTAAAGCTTCCCCAACCGAAACTGTACCCCATGTCTGAAGAGAAAGGAGTAGTCAGTCAGTTCGGTGAAGGGCTGGCCTAGCTACACCCACCCACACACACATACACACACATACACTTCTGTTGACTACAGAAATATGCGACGTTTCAAGACTCGTCTATAGGATGGAGACGACGACGTTGGTTGCAGCGGCATGCACTTGAACATCGCACGAGAAGATGCGTTTTTCCGTCTGCAACAAAAACTTAACTATGGCGAGTGTAGATAGAGATATTATATTTTAAATTTAATATAAGTGTCATTCTCACTTAAAAGCTTTCGGTTCCTGCTTGGCCGTCATCGTCGTTGCCGTCGTCGTTTGCTGGTTGGCGTGGTGCAAACGTCGGGATTCCGGTAATATTTCGTTCCTCCGAAAGCACACGCTCTTAGGAACAGTTCAGTTGGTGTTACCTCTTTAATGTAGGTTGTCATTTTTCCGGTCCAGGCACCCCGGAACCGAACGGAAGCTAGCTGAAACTCTCATTAGCTTCTCTAACCCTGTTTCCTTTCGTTTTTGCATATACAAATTTATTTATTCGGGTTGTTGTTCTTTGTTATGATGAGTCTGCTGTAATGCTGGGAACAGACTCTTACCATAATGCTACAGTTTTTATGTTTCCGGTGCACAACTTAAATTACGTTACACATTAAACACTATTAATTTTTGATAAGTTTCGTTTCATGTGTGACTTGTAGGTGCAAGCGGATGCAGCTGTGCCACAAAAAGGCTTGCGTTACCAGGACAGGGTGAACTATGGAAGCAAGCGGAAAAGCATAGTTGATAATGTTGAAAAGGATGCAGACTTGAAATGGAATGGACCTTCGATAGGTGTAGAGCACGAGCATTATGGCGTTGCCCCTATGCTGGATAAGGCTTTCAATAATACTTTTGGATATGGTGCGGTGACAGATGATCTTAGAAACACCGTGAAGAATGTGATTCAAGATGAAGCAAACAGTAAATTGTCAAGCCATGAACAGGAGCTTCTTGGTAGGTAGCACATTTTGATGTGAGTAACGTTTGCATTAAAAATAGTGGACTTTTTTTTCGGATAAAGTTAAAAAAAAGCTAAGACAGATAATTGCTCTTGATAAATTTCCTATGGCAGGTAATCATTTCAGCTTACTTGCAAAAAAAAAATCTACATCCTTGCGAACGGCTTTCGGGCAATTAACCGGAACATTCGCCATGGCGGACGAAAGCATGCGTTTAGCCATGTTTTTTTAGCTCTTTCTTCTTTTTATTTATCAATTCCTCCTCAGTTTTCGCAACAAAATCTTACGTTTCAGGTTTTTCCAGAAATTTTCGATGGGACGCAGCTGGGAAACGTTGGGCAGGTTCGCCGACTTAGGTACCACAGCGATATTCAGCCACTTCATCTCCTCCAACGATCGCTTCGAGTAGTGGGTCGACATCAGATCCGGCCAAAACACCTCGTCTTCGCCCATATGGTATTTCTTGATGAACGACGCAAATTCCGGCAGGCATTTCGTACTATAAATTTCCCCGTTTTCGGCCAGTCCGGAGCGATAGAAGAGCGGCTTTGAAATCCCCTTCTCGCTGATTGTCAGCCACAGCAGCACCTTCTTGGGGGACTTGGTGTGTGAAATGAACTTCACCTCGGAGCTCACTTCCTTCGTAGGGGAAGTAAAATACGAAGTGCTCTGTCAGTCGTTGCCATCCAGGGTGAGATAGGTCTAATCGTCTACCACCACCGCCACGTCGCGATTCACCGGGAAAATCGACTTGACCATCTTCTTTAACCGCTGCCGCGGCGTCAACTTCTTGCCCAGGGTCGTTGGCCGTCCAGAACCGGGCTTTCTTTCGATGCTGATTGTTGTCTAATAGTGCCAAGATGTTATAGATGCCAGAACGGGCATATCTGGCGTCCAGAAAATGTCACACGATGTCCGTTTCCGACGCGCCGCCATGTCGTTCTTTGAACGCGCACACTTCTGAATGGAGTTGCTTCACTGTTTTTGCCATCACGGTTAGAATTCGACTGATAGAGCTGTCAAATGTTGTCTGCTGACTGATGGGTTGCTATGATAGATGTTACATGGGTAGTTTTGTCAGTGCGGGTGAATGTAAACCCATGAAAATTCGGCAATTTTGCTCCATTTTTTTAATGCAAACGTTAGTCAAGTTTTCTAATGCACATATATGGATTTGGCATAAAGTATTTAAAAATTTTACTTGAACATAAGCCAGATACCGCCTAAATCATGTCTGTTGTATGAAAGATTGCAAACAATTTCGTTGTTTATGCTTGATTTGGCCTGTAATTTAACGAGAGAATTCTTGTTTTTTTGTGTGTGAAGGAAATGCTGTAATATTATTCAGTAGTCAACTTTCTTATGAGCTCCTGTCACATCATTTGGTTAAATCATTTTAACGGAGAGCCGAACGTATCTTATAAAAGAATGTATATTATTTGATTTTCCTCTCCCGAAGATGCTCTGTGGTATAATTTCGATTGGGTTCTCGCTGAAGACTCTACAGGGTAGGCTCGTATAAGTGACGCAGTATTTTGTTTCAGAGTGGAATTCAAGAGCGCAAGACCCATCTGGTTGCCAAAATATTAAAAAAGGACTGATTAATATGTAAACAAACTAGTGTTTGCTAGATTCTGTCTTCAAGAAGTGCCTAAGAAAAATATAGGTTTCAAAAGACAACGAATTTTTCAGTTGCATTTGGCGGGAAAGCGTCCCAACCAGATACTGACCGAGACTCGGAAGGAAGGAATATGCCGCACACCAATCGACCGGACGTTGAAAAGATGGAGGATGGAAGGAACCATCGATCCAAAGAAAAAATCCGGTCGTCCTCGCAGTGTACCAACCAAACGGCTTGTAAAGACAGTGCGTGAGCGAATTCGCCGAAATCCTTGTCGTTCTTCATATAAACTGGCTCAGGATATGGGCGTCTCCAGGAAAACTATCAGATCAGATTTGAGATTGGTGCCTTCTTCAATTCGCGCAGTTCAACGCTTCTAAAATCATACTTCGGTCATGGTTTGGGAACGATATCTGCGGAAGGTCGTGCACCACTGCTTTCCATTGTTAAGAGTGTCAAAATCAACGCAACATACTACGTTAGAGAGGTCCTGGAAAAGCATTTGAAGAAGTATACTTCAACGATGTTCGGTAGCCGCAAATGAGTGTTTCAACAGGATTTTACACCGTCCCATAGACCAAAGATTACCCAAGCATGGTGCACCAAGAATTTTCCAGACTTCATTCCTATGGAATTATGGCCAGCTTCTTCGCCAGATGCAAATCCTCTGGATTTCTCTATTTGGGAAATCATGGAAGCTCACTTTCGAGATCTCAAACCAATAGGTATTGAAACATGCAAATCTACCATACAGAAGATATGGGATGAAATCCCCGAAAATCAGGTACGAGCCGCTTGTAATGCCTTTAGAAGAAGCTAAGGGCAACAATTAAAGTTTAAGGCAAGATAATTGAAAAGTAAATATGTACACATTAACAATAAAATATAAGAAACAGAATAGTAAAGAATCATTTAAATTATTTGTCTTTTCGTGGGAGATACAGTCTTTGTTTTATGCGTCACTTATTTGGGCCTACCCTGTAGTTACTTGTGACCAGTGGTGGGCACATTTTCGCTAATTCTACGCTAAATTTACGTTAACAGATTAGTGATTCAGCTTTTTTTTTGGTATTAGCGGATCATTATCATCGCTAATTTTTTATTGTTGCTCTACCGATAAATCGATAATTGATAATTTTTATCGAGAATTTCATTTTTCACGTATATCCTCGGATATGTGATCTGGATGCGATGGAAGGGCCTACGCCATCAGCATTGAGATGGTAACCAAAGACATATCCTGACGTGGTAGTATCACATCTCGAATATTTCGATTTAATGCCGCGTCACATATCTGGCATTGATGCACTGATTTTACAGATGTGATCCAACGGACATCCTGTCTGGGAGCCTTGAATGCTGGTGCAGTCTGGTGGGGCTCTTTCCTCAGTAATAATGATGTGGGATTTCTTCTTGGCTGTAACACCTTTCTTAGCGTTCCCTGACATGATGAGCCGAAGCCATGCTTAATTATAAATCTAGCTAGACAGGTATATATTGGTACACAATGTGTTCAAGATTAATGACATTTGTAGGAAACCGACTGTTGGATTCACTGAGTAGAAGTTTTAAAACTACGAACGTGGCACCATTCTTATTTTGTTATTTCTCATTTCAAAGAGTTATAATAAAAATACCACACATTACAACAATGGTATACAAACAATCTTATAACGGCTTCTTTCTCGATAATTTTTCAATACTAGATAGGGACTAGGCGTGATGAAGCTTAACCTTGCCACCGAAAAGTGAATCTAATACCTGACCAAGATTGTTAGGCTGCACTTGCTGTCAGACTTTGAAGGGATTTAATGACTCAGAGATTAGTATTAGACAAATAAAAAGAAGGCAATGAACAGACAAGTAAACGTAAACAATTCTACTACAGAACTATAGAATTTAACTGAATAACGCAGAAGGCAAGAACGGACTAAGGCGGACAAAGTGATAGGGCATCTAAAAGAAGTTAGACGAGGTCTACATCGACGAATTTCAGAGCACATAAGAACTAGACATCTATTAACCTATTAACGACTGAAGAAGTTACGAAATGCCCTCTAACATTTCTAGCACAAAAAGACGCAACGTCCTCCCAATTTTTTTAAAAGAAAACTTCTCTCTCATAAGTCCCATCAGTAAACCGTTAAAATTATACTATTGGGACTACTGAGACATCAGACATGACTAAAACTGGTAGAATTCAAATATCTCGACGATTTTTGATTGGAAAAAACTGCTCAAACAGACTTTCACAGCACATAAATGACATTCTAAACTAGAGAAAACTGAAAAAAAAAACACTGACAAACTAAATAACAAAAAGACGAAACGACACCATACAAAACAGTGGACATGAACTGAGAGAAAGGGGAAGCAAACTTGAAAATGTAACAACAGCGTCTCTATGGACGACATGATCCTTGCACGGCTGGTGAAATGCTTCAAAAGGAGTTAGGTTTCATCACTCTAACGCACAAGTAACAGGAACAGCTTAAGAATAGCTTCTTAGTTTTGGTTCGGGAAAACTTCTTCGGAAAATTTTCATAGCACATAAATGCCAGATATCACGATCTAAACAAGAACAGACTCCGTATTAAACTTGTAAACGTAACACTGACTAACGAAATAACAAAAAGACAATTGACGAAAAAGACGAACGGACTCAAATTTTTCAAACGTGGCTCCGTCCGAATCATTGGCAACAGCGTCTTCTTGGACGACATGCTCCGTTTACGGCTGGCAAAATGATTCGAAAAGATTTACGCAACGATATCATCAAAGGCCTGGCGTAGAGGTTTCTACTCAGAGTCCCGCCAGCAAACCTTAAAAAAAAAATAGCTTGATCTGTATTCAGGAGAGAAAAAGCGGCTATGGGCATTTGTTGTCACCAGCACTACGCTTATTTTTGAATTCTGATGTGATTTGAGCTGTCACATGATACTTTTTGATCCAAGTAACGGCCACTTCCCCGAAGGTACATATCCGGTCGAGACCAATAAAGTTCTTGGCACTTTATCTCACTGCTATTGCACTTGAATTCTTATATAATTTGAGGTGTCGCATGATAGGTTTCGGACCGTGTGGTCACTTCGTCTAGATCTGCACATTAGACGCAGCCACTATTGCACTTATTTTGGATTCCGTTATGATTTGGAGTGTCACATGATATGTTTTGGTTTAAATAAAAAACTGGCCACTTTCTCTGGGTACTCGGAGCGTGCATAGATGTGGCCAATAAGGCTTTAGGCATTTAATGCCACTTCTTTTGCACTTATTTTCGAATTCAAATATAATTTGAAGTGTCGCATGGTATGTTTTGGTCCAGATCTAAAACTGGCCACTTCGCTGAAGGTGCAGCAGAAGTAACATGTTCGGATGTGGCCTTTGCTCTTGTTAACGAATCCTCATGTAATTTGAGGCGTCATATGATAGATTTGGTCACTGGACCTTGTTCCGGACATATCTCTGGAAGCTGTTGACCGATTTCAAAAACATTCAATGGGATTATAGTACCTGCCATTTGACGGTTGTTTCGTCCAATTCGGTCCAGCGGTTGCTGAGAAACGTGAGCTGATGCATTTCTTTACACGCATTCACAAACATACATAAGTACATACGGACACACATAAGCACAGACATACACACACAATCATACACACGAAAGAGGAACAAAACCAAACATTGTCTCTTTCTGGTGGTTGCTACATGTGTTTGTTGCATTCAAATCAATACATCGCTTTGTCTTTTTCGTATCACGATCATTCAGACTTACCCAAAATTGAGTAAAGTTAATCCATAATCATAAATTGGAATAAAATTAGGTAACGAGTCTAAACCCAAATTTGGGTAAACCTACGATTTATTTGATTTTGGGTTATGTCTACTTATTAATAAAAAATGTGGATTTTATGGAAATTGGGTAAAATATTGAAATAAAAAAATAAACCCTTGGCCGCTATAGTTCAGCTTTTTCTCTTATTTTTTATTGATTAACTACTATTACTGAAGCGATTTTAAGAGCAGAACGGTGTTGGCTAGATTGTTTCGTTGGATTTGATTGACTGTCAAAGCCAGCAGCTCGTCCTTGTTCTGCCGCTACATGCGGAAGGTTTGACCAGGGCCAGTTCTCCCTGCTCGACCAGAACGTTGATTTGCGTTTGCTTGCGAGATTGGGTAAATCTGAAGAGCATCCATCCCAATGCTGGGATTGCACCTTTTGAGTTTGCAATACCCGGAATTGATAGCGAAAATGATGCATCCTACAGTAAGGGACGTTTCGGCAACGTTTATCGTGACAATATGTTTTCTGTTGCCCTCTGCAATAAATGAATTATGAATAAAATAAATAAAATGAATCATGAATAAAATTACGGCGTTAGTAAATAACGTACATGTACAAATGCAAATACGCTCACCTTGTCACCAGTAAACCGATAGATCCAGACAGTTGCCAGTACGCGCTCCAGGGTACTTACCAACGACGTAAAACTTTTTTTTTATATGAAAATGACCACATCGGCACCAGGGTGGACAAACGTCCCTATTAGTACACTGATTTGGCAAATATTTGGCATCGTTCGACAGACTATAGTTTATAAACACGTCTGTTAGTGAAATACAAATATTTGTTCATTTTACAAACAGTAGACTAACAGCATAAAGATTGAACCAGATTAAAGAGCAACCGAGTAACGTTTACCCACACACCCTTACCCATGATTTGACGTTTCAGCCTGTTTTGTGAAAATGTGTAAAAGTTATCTAATTTTAGGAAAATCCGAATGAGCGTGTATTTAACAAATCCGATGTTATGCCTAAGCAGCAGACAACGGTAAAAAATGGTTGCAGCAACTTGATTGTGACTTAATTGAGTCATAAAGCAGTCACCTTAAGTGCTTTGAAAAAAGTACAATTATGCAACAAGTAAGAGTATGCAACAATGATAGAGACACATTATTTTTTGTACCAATATTGAAAAGTTGATTGTCTCAATGTATTCCTTTCGTTGTTAAGTTACTTTCAACTTCCAAAAATAAATAACATTAAGTTTAAATAAAAAGTTAAAAATCCGATGGTTACGCGTCGATCTTTCGTTTTCAAGTTGCGCGAATTGCTAAGAGCTGAGATGAAAATGGAAATGGTAACCCAAGATGCTAGGCTTGTATCAAAGCTTTCTACCGAGAGGCGATTTTGCTTACTTCATTCTTAGTTTTGAAGAAAAACGGAGCTCTTACAGTGCGCATCGGCAATTGACGATATACTATGTCATCAAGAGGAAGTCCTGTTGAAGAATTTCAAATAAAAATCAAGACAAAGCCCCCGAAACTTAATAAAAAATTCTTTCTGGTTCTAACGAAACATTCCACGGATTGAGTGAACTAGTCAACAGACGCAAGTTAAAAATAAAGATACGTAATAAATGTATTATCCCTCTCAATATATCAATAGCTTTTAAGGTGCGCATCGACAATGGACGATTTACCTTGTCATCAAAAAGAAATATTGCTGAAGAACTCAAAACAAACTTCAAGACAAACTCGCGAAACAAGAAGCAAAATCTCATCTTGAAACGAGAGAGCAAGCTCTGAATTATAGTAATATCAAGCAAAACAGGTATTTTAGAAGATATCGTTGTCAATTAATCACAAGGTAATAGATTATATTTGCAAATGACTGATGTATACTCTTCTCCCTACAGCCTTACATGCCAACAATTATACCCCCCTCCCCAATCCTGTGGGTAGTGATGCAATATCATTGTACACTTTTAGTGTGCACTAATAGTGTATCCCGCAAAATTCAAATCCCCCATGGGATGAAACGTTGCGTAGCCCATTCAACTATCCCCTGATGTATTATGTAAGGTTAGAGTTCTTGTACTCAAACTGGTGACCTGGCGCCTCGCCCCCTTATACGTCAATAAAATAAAATAAAATAAAATAAAATAAAGAATTTCCCTTTTCACGTATTTATTTATTACAGTGTTTTACTGTTGACGACGGTTTCCCTGAAATGAATAAGGGTTATTGTGGAATCCAACTTGAAAAAAGAAGAACACACCGTGTGGTGATAAATCTGACAGCTCCCATGTTTAAGTATAGAACGAAACTTTTAGAATGCTTCTAGAAAATTCAAATGAAATTCTAATTAAAAGCGGTTTGTTCTATGATGTAAAAAAAAATCCAAAATCCAAATCCAAAAATCCAAGGCTGAAGAGAGTGTATGCGAGATATCTTTCTGTCTACTCTCCCGCGTCATTTTACTCAATTTTTGGATACAATTGTATGCCATCTCTTTTTCTCTCACGGAAACTTTACTCAATTTTCATAAAAAGTGGATCTACTCAAAAATTCTGTGAGAAAAAAAAAGACAGTATGCAATTGTACTCAAAAATTGAGTAAAATGACGCGGGAGTGTAGATTCCATTGCTATGAAATGCGCAGAGTGCTTATTGAAATGGAATGGAAGATATAGAGAAAAAAAAAGATTATTGTTTCCGAATCCTTGTGTCGGTGACTCAAGGAAAAGTTTGCGATGTTTCATTCTCTCATCCCATAAAGCTCACTCAAGATACGTTGGCTTTTAAAACTAGCAACAGAACGTTCCCAGGTGAAAACGTATCGCACGATGAATTGATATTTTGGTGAGAATTCCATCACTGCCTCAATGTATCCATCTAGCTCGCAAATATACATTATATTCAAGTCCTATCATAGGGTTTCTTCACAACTCAGGGTGTGAAAAAACTTAGTTTAGCTTTCATTTTTGAACCTCCTATCGAATCCATATTTAATCAAACGATTGATGGTTTCGTTCACAGATACGAAGATTTGAATTCCATAGAATTCTCAGGTGACCAAAAACATCTTTTCACCTCGATGATCTTTTGACTTGCATGAATTCATATCGTCCTCATAAACTATGAAACGATTGACGGTTTTGCTTGTTAATATTAAGACATTTACTCCATAGTTTAGTGTAGAAAAACCAAGAACATCTATTAATTGTAACATAGAGGGTATACCGTTTCAAACCTGCACACACTTGAATTGCTCTTACTTTCCGTTGGGTAAATTTTTTTGAAATGTTTGCTTAGACATAGTTTAATGTGTATTGTTTACACTCTGTGAGATAACTTCATCAGGTGCGCAAAAGTTTTCAATTTTTTTTTCAAAATCTGGTGACGGAAGAACAGCGCGTGCCTGATAAAGTTTTGCAAGAGTACGTTAATAATAAGGATTTGTCGCATCATGCCATCGGAAAAAAATATGGACATCGTAAATTCTGCGGTGTCCTTGCGTTGTCCTGCGGTGGTACCACATAACGGTTCCTAGAAGATCCGAATTAAAGCCGTCAGGTAAACGAGAATAATCACAAACCCGTGGTTGGGGCCTTTCAACAGAAACCGAACGTTTCAGTTTTAGATGTGACTAAAAAGTTCCATGTGAGCAAGACTTTCATGAAGAATACCAAAACTCGAGCTGGAATACGTACATTTAAGGTTTACAAGTCCCCAAACCGGGACGAGGAACAGAATACGGTGGCAAAAAGTCGTGCCTGGAAGTTGTACGACCAGAAGCTAACGAAACCACACTGCTGCGTAATGAATGACGAGACATACCTATGTGAAGCCAGACTTCAACAAAGGACAACCCAAGTAACATAGCCAAAACCAACCAGCTTTATTAAGTTATTTAAGTTTTATGAACGCCACAGGAAATCGATTTGGTTTTATTATGGTACAAAGCGGAGCTAAAAGGTTTTATATTTAATTGAAGTTTATGAAAACCTACACAGCTTCTTTACAACGATTTTGTAACCTTGTCTTCTAAAATTCCTTATACTCCTATCAAAGGTTTTATTTTGACTCCATGGACTAGTAAAATGCTGTTTCGAAATGCCGTTTTAGGACTCAATCATATTATCTTATTATGGTCAGTTGAGGAAGCATTTTGAAACCATTTTGCCCCCAGTAAACGGCAAATTGGCATTAAGGAAAGTCACCAAACAACCAAAAAGTTTTATAGTAGCCATTGCGAAAATAAATTGGCCTTTTGGAAAAACTGTGATTTCTTTCATTCGCCATATTGAAATATAAGAAATAATTGAAATGTGGAAAACTGTATACACCATTAATTGTAATGTAAATGAACTGTAGATCGGGGACCAATTTAGGCATTCTTTTAGATAACCTGATTCAATCCCGAATAAACAAATATTTTAAAGGTATTATACCATTTATCGTTTCATGATTATTCAAGATATCTTTCAAGAATTATAAACTTAAGATAAAATGTATCATACCGTTGATATTTGTCGTCACTAATAGGTCGTTACCATACAAAAAATGACTTTCTTGAACAAAATATACGGTGTATTATAAAGTAAATAATTTGTGAGTAATAGTTTTTCTGCAGTTTTGCTTGTAGTGCTTATATCATAAAATATGATTTTAAACCATTACGATATACGTTAACATAATTTAATAATAAATACGACATATGTTTTCCCAACCGCCTATAGAGTGGACCATTTTGTAAACATTTCGGCTTTCAAGATGCATAGAGGACCTGTTGGTGGAGAAAACAGTTTTGGATGTAGTTTCATCAACAAAGCCGAGAGGAGTGCTATACGAAGGAAATAAAACTAAAATTGTTATTTGGGAAGTGTGATGTTCTCGTGAACCTCCGAACCCAAAAGATGTCGAAATTTGCCAAGAAGTTCTTAATTTGGCCAGCGATTTGCACTTGCGGAAAGCGGAGCTTCATGACGTGTGTATTTGGAAAAGTGTCTCCAAAAGTGGCTTCTCTCTCTCCTGAAGAATCACGTCGGTCTGACAATCTTCTGGCCGGATTTAGTATCATCACGAAGGACGTGCTAGACTGGTATAAGTCAAATGATGTCGATTTCGTGCCGAAAGATCCGAACCCCTCAAACATTCCGGATCTGCGCCCAATATAAAAATACTGGGCCATTATGATGGAGCAGTTTCTAAAACGAACTAAAGTGGTGAAAGATGTAGAAGAAATAAGGAAAGCTTGGATTAATATGCAAAAAAGATTGTTGATTCTGAGGTCATACAGAACTTTATGGCCGGGGTTAAGGCCAAGGTTTGCCCATTCGGATATGAAGAATATGAATTCAATTTATTGAATGAAGCCAAAACTAAATTTAATAGCTACTCCCTGAAAATTTGGTGCTCATCGGAGAAAAACTCAAATTTTGAGAATGAATTTTATGTGTATGGATTTTAAACGGTACACCCTTATAATCACACACATATTTTCAATGTTTATAAACATATTTGGAATTATGTAAACTCTAAGTAACCTTTACGTGAAATTTTGAACATCAGTTCTATTAAAGTGAAAATTGTACCAAAAACCTCAAACCCGCCCAATTGCCCAGAGCTACGACCAATCAAGAGATATTGGGCTCTGATGAAGCGGAAGCTTTCTGGAAAGAAGCAAGGAATCAAAGAAATCAAACACTTCCAGCTAATTTGGACAAAGGCGGCTTCTACGATTTCTGAAGAGTCTGTACAAACCCTAATGGACGGAGTTAAGCGCAAAGTTCGAAAATTTTATGCAAATACCAAATAACTATGTTTTGTCTTCACGAATTGTTAAAACATATCCCATGAATCTGAAATAAACAACTACGAAGGAAATATAATGCGAAATTGATGTTTTATTCATGTTTTGCGGTGTCCGGATTATTGCCGATACAGACCTTATCAACGAAAACCTTTTGTAATGAAGTGAATCCGAAATAACGAGTTTTATAAGAACTAATTCAATTAATGTTCCTCCGGTTTGGAATTCTGTGTGAAAGTTTTCGTAGAACATAAAATTCTCATGTGCTCCCCGCTAGCTTGAAATCATTTCAGCATCAGAAGCGTGTTCCCATTAATGGATTTCAAAGCGACTACTGCACCTTTAAACTGGCAGTTGCCAACCAACACATAACCTATCCAACAAAAGTCAATTGAAGTCATCCTGGTGGAATGGCAAAACATAACCACAATATACAATGATAACAGTCTCTTTCGCATGGGTAAATGGTGAAAAAAAATAACAGGGCAGGGCAAAGCGAGCCTCAGCGGTTGATTGTGAGAATATTAATCAACTCGGCAGAGGCCGATTTCTGGTTGAGTGGTTTTCGATTTTCAGCCTTGTTTCTTCTTTCTATTCAAAGGCATTAGACGGACGGTTCCCGGCTGGAATGGGCAACCATCGCGGCGGGTTTCCGATAATGGTAACAAGGATCAAAACAGCAACGGAACCAATGAGAACGATGATTACGAGTATAAAATTGCAAATCAGAGCGGCTCGTTGTTGTCGTCGCCGTCGTCCGAAAGTAGAGATTTGGCGGAAATCAATGATACTGTGGCAGCTATTGGGCAAAGGATCAACGGTGAAAACGAGCAGGACAAAGACGCGGCTGAAAAGAAGTCAACTTTGGGGTGGCAGAAAAGAAAATTACTCTCTATTGAGGGGGACTCGGTGGCTGATGATAGAGATGACACCGACTCTGATTACAAAGATGATAAAAGGTGGAAGGTAGGGCTTGCTGGCGAGTTCAAGCGTAGAGATGGTTCTTATCGTAATGAAGGCGATGATGACCGAGACATGCTTGGGGATCCGACGGGGGATGATTACTATCAACAGTCTGGCGATTCAAAGGGTGATATTTCCGACCTGGGCGTTATGTCGAATCGATATGCAGCGGATATGGGTGACTCGCATACAAGCTGGAACAAGGCTTATCATAAGCGTGTTGACAGCCGGAATGATGATAAGGTCAGCAGTTTCAGAAGGCGTAAAAGTGCCAAACCAGTAGGGGAGGGTGGAGATGATACGTTTCCGAATGACACAACCGGTAGGAAAGAAGATCAAAGCACAGTCTACCGTCAACAAAGTGATGATTCGGACCAGGTAGAAACCACGACGGCATGCGACTGTGCTGTAAAGTGTGCCTTGGCGGAAAGCACAACGGATGAAAGTACTCAGGAAACGGAAGCGACTGAAGCTAGTGGCGTTGATGAAGAGATGACAACGGAAACAGCCGAGGAACAATCAGAAGATTATGAAGTTTCTTCGGAGGAACCCATTGAAGAGCCTAAGGCCAACGCTGAAAGCGATTCGGGTCAGAGAAAAGAGGTTTACATCGATTTGAAAATAGGCATCAAGAATGTGGGAAATGATAGCTCGTCATTGGAGGATGAGCCGGTGGAATTCCATAAGAAAATTGTGGTTAAGCGGAATGAGATTGAGAAGAATGCCTCTGTGTCTTCGGAGCCCCATTTCCCCCTGGATTTAGTAAAGGTGAGTTGAAACTACTACTACTCTCATAGGTCTTTACTTTTTCATTCAATTCAGCTCCAAATTTTCCCCCTTTTCAATTTTAATTATCTCTCTAGTCATTTTACGAAGGAGGTTGATGCTACCCAATTCATCCTCTCTGTGTTTTTTTCTGTCTATTTACATCTTTCGGTGACCGAAATGTAGGCCATCTATCAATTAGTGGACAAGGATGACAGCCTTCGGAAACACGTGGCACCACGTCTGCCCAATCGAACCAAGTTGTTGTCCAAGCTGGAGCAGCCTGCCCGCAGGCAAAAGATTAATGACCATCGACTGGAGAGTACTGAGGCGGGCCAGAACCGTGCTAAAGGTGGTGCCGTGGCTAGTATTGAGGTCAGTAGAAGTTCCTAACTGACTTGTTTTGACTGTATCCAGCTTTTGGATTCAATTGTTCGAAATTGTAGTTGATGGAGGTTCAACTTGTGTCACCATTGATAGAGTAACTGATTTACTCAGATGGAGGGACTGGAGAGCATTGTTGATTTATTGAATTTTTGGAGACGTAATGAAGCATGGTTATTTTTTTGTTTCGTTTTTTTTTCAGGACAACAGCACCAATACCAGAGCGTTGGCCAGCGTGTTTGAAGCCATTGGAGAACTGATTCGGAAAAGATTGTAAGGTCTGATTGATCATCGTGAGTTTACAACAGAAAATATTTTTATTATTTAATTACTCGGAATTTTTTTTTATAAATAGCTAAGATCTGTTTGTCAGAATAACTTTTGATTGAAGTATTTAAAGATTAAATTAAAAAAAAATCTATGACTCATAATCCCGAAAATACGAATCCGGAACTTCAATTAAGTAATGTTTAGAGCAGCACATTAGAGGCAAGAGGGATAGCCTGGACTGGTTGATGTTTTTGAATTTTACACTTTGCATGTCAAATTTTCCTAATTGGTGATTTCCGTTCTGCTGGTTCTATGATGCAATTACAGGACTTTTCAACAAAAAAGCATCAGACGGAATCTGTGTCGAAATGTCAAAATTCTGGTCAACAGTTGTTAAAATTGATAAAATTAGTAATATTGAGTCTGTAGAGAGAAATAATAAATTAAATAGGACATCTAAACGGACTTTAGTTAATTCGTAGGAAATTGTGAGGACCGAATACCTTCTTCAAGTATGTTAATTCACCATTTGAAACCCAGGCGAAGCAATGGCTTATATAATACGTGAAATGTTTATTGCTTTAGTGTTAATGATAGATTGTGATTTTTCTCAAAACCTAACTTCGTAAAATTCGTACAATAATTCATAAATAATATTAACCCCTGGGCTCTGTCAAAACCTTGAGGTAGTGTAACTTCAACTACCAGGTCCCAGGGCTGGTCTGGTTTTTTAACATTTTGGAAAGAAGCACACTAGTGTTCCCAGATCAGTGATAATGCAGCCCAAAAATGCGTCTGAAAATCCGCCAGTATTTCCTATCGACAAACATTATTATACTGAGATAGTGATCGATGATCAAGTACAGGATTTGCGAATAGTTGGAATGTTGCACTTGATCATATAAACGCAGTTGAAAAACCTGCATAGTTTATTATCACAACCTTGCGCACTTTTGGAAAGCATTATCACATAGGGAAACTTGTTCCATTATTCATCTCATGATCCATTATTCTTAATATTCGGAATTATAGAAGTTTGATGTATGAATCAATTTATTCCTTTTGTTATTAAGTTGCTTTCAAATTCCAAAAATAAATAATATGAAATTTAAATAAAAAGTTAGAAATCCGATGGTTACGCGTTGATTTTTCGTTTTCAAGTTGCGCGAATTGCTAAAAGATGACATGAAAATGGAAATGGTAACCCAAGATGCTATACTTGTATCAAAGCTTTCTACCAAGAGGCGATTTTGCTTACTTCATTCTCAGTTTTAAAGAAAAACGGAGCTCTTACAGTGCGCATCGGCAATTGACGATATACTTTGTCATCAAGAGGAAGTCCTGTTGAAGAATTTCAAATAAAAATCAAGACAAAGCCCCCGAAACTTAATGAAAAATTCTTTCTGGTTCTAACGAAACATTCCACGGATTAAGTAAACTAGTCAACAGAAGTAGTTAAAAATAAAGATAAGTAATAAATGTATTATCCCTCTCAATATATCAAAAGCTTTTAAGGTGCGCATCGACAATGGACGATTTACTTTGTCATCAAAAAGAAGTATTGCTGAAGAACTCAAAACAAATTTCAAGACAAACTCGCGAAACAAGAGGCAAAATTTCATCTCTAAACGAGAGAGCAAGCTCTGAATTATAGTAATATCAAGCAAAACAGGTATTTTGGAAGATATCGTTGACAATTAATCACAAGGTAATTGATTATATTTGCAAATGACTGATGTATACTCTTCTCCCTACAGCCTTACATACCAACAATTATCCCCTCCTCCCTAATCCTGTGGGTAGTGATGCAATATCATTGTACACTTCTAGTGTGCACTAATAATGTATCCCGCAAAATTCAAATCCCCCATGGGAAGAAACGTTGCGTAGCCCATTCAACTATCCCCTGATGTATTATTTAAGGTTTGAGTTCTTGTACTCAAACTGGTGACCTGGCGCCTCGCCCCTTATACGTCAATAAAATAAAATAAAAATAATTCATAAATAATATTAACACATCAAATAGTAGCATAGCAGTCTATTTATTTATTAATACGACTTTAACATGATGATAACGTTTATGCCACAGGCCTGAATGCCATATGCTATAAACTGAATGAATCATTTGAGATCGATTGACTAGATCTAAAATTTTAGTTAGCTTTCAGTTGGCCTATCTACCGAATATGTCATATATTCAACAACAATCCACAAAATCATGATCACATCGTGTGGATCGATTTATATCTGAAGCAGTTGATACTATTGTTCATCAATGGTACAGTCTACATGCCGAGAGATGTATTGTTCTGTATAAATTCAAGCTACTGTCTAGTTGACTCACGGCTTATTCATGATTTTCATTTAGTTCAAGCAATGACAGGATTTTGTTTGATCCAATTATAAATTTCGTTGATTCTGAATATGCGCTGTAAAGATGCGTTCTCGTTGTAAAACAAATAGTCATTTATTGCGTGACGTCAAATAATAGGACGTTCGAAACAATATATCTCTGCAATTAATGGGTAGGTTCCTTAACTGGTTCAGATTTGAAAAAAGATTATTTATATTGAAACCATTCGGATGATAGAATCTTAGCTGAATTTCGGTTGTTGATAGTGTTTGAGATGGACTGATTTCATTTTGTCAAAGTCAATAATTAAAGATTAAACGGAAAACTCTGATTGAGATTATTTAGAAAAAAATTAACTTAATAATTAGATTATAAGCAATTGCAACAGGTTAATAGAATGCATTGCATAAAGTACTGTTGCACATCTTTCTAGCTTTAAGTGATATGAGCAAACAAATTTCGTTGATGCTTAACCATAATTGCAACTACATTTGAGTGAACTTTGAACTAATATTTGTAACAGTTTTAGAAACATTCAGTAACCTGATTACTAAAATGCAATAGAATAAGATGACAATGTGTTTTCGATAGTTCCGTATACGGTAATGGCTTTAGGTTACTTAAATTGACAGATATCAAGTTTGAAAACGAGCGAATGGGCATTTGAACGGTAGTAACCGAACAGGCACATTACAGCCTTTGAGATCAAGCTTACCACAATGGAGGGTAGGCAAAGGGAGGATACCCCTTGACTGGTAAACGGTTATGCAACCGATCGTGTTCTTATACTACGCTATTGCTTTGATCTGGTATCATAGCGGATTGGTCCCTCATCCCAATACTGCCTAACATGGGGGAGAAATTATCTCCCGCTGTTGGGTTTATTTTTAGCATGTACCGACTATTTCACACATTTGTTCTCATTACACAGCCGAGACTTTACACGGTTTGGCCTTATGCCCATAGCGCCAACAATTGATACAAATCCTTAATGGAAAAAAAAATATATGCCGTAAACACTTATTGCTTCTTGTAGCTTATCCCCTTCTATAAAAACTTTAACGGAATATGTTGCTATCAGAACTTTGTTAACCATTCTTTCAACTTTTAGTACCTTCATATATGAGTATATCTGGAGTTGGTCTGTATTTCAGACACTCGAGTCGAGCCGAAACTAAAACTCAAGTCGAGAATTAGTTCACGACACTGACGATGTCTGCACGTTGTAGACGAAATACGCGTATCTATCAAGATAAGCAATAAAAGTAGTTTGAATTAAATGGAAATTACTAATCTTTCTTCTCATTTTCTACATATTTTTTCTTATTGTACCCCAGTATAGACAACAAAGACATTTACTTACACGCAAAACTCAGTCATAGATTTAATTACATGACATGAAATTAATATCTTCTATCGATTCGATCTGTCTGATGTTATTGTCAGTATTTTAAGAGTGAAGAGCAATGTGTTCTAAATAGGTAGTTTGCATTTGTTCAAATATTTGCTTAAATTCTTAAAAAAGACTTTTATTTAGGGCAAGTTGCACTTTGAATTCGGGAACATGTCAGGAACAAAGTCAATTGGAAATCGTAATACGATAGGTTCTGCTGAGAAATTTTAATAAAATTGGATTCTTAAGATTATTTGTTAATGGAAAGGCTTGTTTGACAGATCAAGCTATAAGCAGGATCATAAGACATTTAAAAAAATTCTCTTACAATGCGTTTGAAAACGCTTGAGAGGGGGGGGGGGGAGAGATAACCTAAAAAAATCATGGCCGAATAACCGCGAGTTGAAACAAGATTGAAAATTTATTCAGGATTGAATACGGAAGAGCTGTAAAATCGCCCCAAATGAATTAAAACAAACAGTTATTCATCATTTAAGTTTATTGTGAATGGAAGAGATAGAAAGTGAGAGAGACGTGGCTCTCTCTGAGCTCGTGGATAGCTCAGTGGTAATCCGTTCTGCTTACTGAGCAGATGGTCGGGAGTTCAACCCCAGGCCCGTCCCCTTCCTTGCCACTTTCACTTGCCTCTTTCTATCACCACTAGATTTAAAATTAAAAAAAAAAGCAGTCTACTGCGCTTTCATTGATAGCAACACTTACCACAGTGAATCCATGATCGAAAATAACTTGCCTCACTAACAAAAAAAAAAAAACTATCCTTCCCTTGACAATTGTGGAGACGCAGAGGTAAACACGGTCTCTAACCAACGATTGTCAAACTAATCATCCTTCCCCCCTTCCCAAAGACCGTGAGGATGTGGCTGGCGCCGGTACTGATCTATAAATAGAATGAATTAGTGAACTTGTACATTGAAGATGTAAAGCCTACTCCCAAGCTCCATCTTTGTGGTTCTCTGTACAATTACATTAGCTCTGGTCAGTAACGGAGTAGCAACTACGCTACGCACGATCTTTAAAAAAAATTGGAAGAGAAAGAAAGTGAGAGAGATAGAAAGAGAGAAAGAGAAGAGAGAGAGAGAGGATTAGAGAGACAGAGAGAGACTCTCTTAGCCATTTCATTCCCATCGATTCACATTTACCTTCAATATTTAGACGGTAGGACGGTTGTCCCTGTTTTCTCCTTTTTAAAATCCGAAAATATTCGTTTATTAACTTTTTGTTTAAGCGGATAGTTTAATTGTTGTTTATTTTTTATCTTCTTTTCCCTCAACGCTACACATACAAATATGCTAAAAAATTTCATCTTGCTAAGAAAAATACTGGTTTTTGTACTTCCCTGGATGCTTTTATTTACTGGCTGTATAAGTGTTAGAATAGAATAGAATGAAGTGTGCCCGAAAATAGATTTTGTATCACCACACAAACGTTATAGGTTTTACAGAAATCCAAACGAATTTCGCATTATTTATTTTCCTCAAGTATGTTCCTTTACACTTTCACAATAGAAGATTTAAATTTCCCCCCTTGACCTGACTTCTGCCATCAAAGTTTAGACAAGCCTCTCTCCTCTGGTTTTGTAAGCTTTTGTCCACTTCTGCTTGAAGTTTTGAACCGATTTTGAATCTCTTAGTGGCTATTCATAAACCACGTAGATTTTGTTGGATAGAGGGGGTTGGGGGGAGTTTGACTAAAGTCTTCCAGGCTGCCTGAAAAGTCCCTTTAATTTCCTAGAGATGGCGTTGCTTATCGCCAATGTGAACCATTTTCTATGAGGCTTACTCCTTGAATGATGGCTGTTAACATTTCAGCCATTTCTGTCCACGCATTCATTAGTGACAATAGTGAGAAGAGACCGATCAGCACGTTTTTGAAAAAGTGGAAAAATCCGAGTTTCGAGTGTTGATAAAATACTATTTTTACGCAAGAAAACGGCTGTCGAAATCAAAGCCAAGCTGGATCAATATTTTCCAGACTCTGCTCCGCCGATTCAAACGATTCATAAGTGGTTTGCTGATTTTCGTTGTGGCCGTGCGAGCACCGTTGACGCACCGCGTTCTGGACGCCCAAATGAGGTCACTACAATAGAAAACATTAAACTTTGAACGTGGAGGATCCAAAAGTGAAATTGAGAGAGCTAGCTAAGGCTTTGGGCATTTAAGGGGGGATATACAGTTAGAATGACCAAAAAATTCAATCTTTTGTTTTTGCATAATAGTTAGTAAATTTCCCGTAGAATACGCTCCTGAAATCCTCTTTTCGAAATTCGATCTCCAAGTGTTGCCTTTCATTGTTTTTCGAAGACGTCTTTTTCGCGCGCAGCAGGTATAAAGAGTCGCTTGACCGCTTGAACAAACTTTCAACGCGTTTTTCTCGTAACAGCATTTTCGGAGTTTATGCCGATGATAACTCAAAAACTAATTATTCGATTAAGCTGAAACTTATAGGATTTGTTAATTATATGATTAACTTTTATATGAATAAAAAATTATTGCAATATTTTATTAATAAATTTGAAAAAATGTGATAAAATGGCGGAAAAAATTTGGATGTTTACAAAAAAATTACGCCAAAAGTGCAAATATTTTTTTTTACTCTTTTTTTTAACTTGTTTACTAACTGTAAGTGTAATTTTTTTTTTTGATAAGTAGGATTCAGATCAAAACTGCGACCAGGACGACTTTTTCAATACACTCTAATGGCCGCCATTTTGTCGCAAAAAAAATGGAAAAAATATTTTTGTATACTACATGGATACACTTATAATTTAAAAAAAGTTTCGATTGATTTGAGTAAAACCTTCCCCTTGACTTTTTTTTTTTCAAAAATTAGTTGTTTTTCTAGTTCTCACTGTATATCCCCCCTTAATTGGAATGAGTTCGCATCATCATGCATTCCATTTGGGGAATGAAGAAACTCTGCGGGCGATGGATGCCGCGTTTGCTTACAATGGACCAAAAACGTATTCATGTTACAACCTCTCAGTAGAATTTGAGCAAGTTTTCACGCAATCCGAAGGAGTTTGTGCGCCGATTCATAACCATGGGTGAAACTTAGATACATTTCTACACACCGGAGTCATCGCAGCAGGCAAAACAAACAGTGGGTTTCGACAATCGGCGGGAAAGGTTAGGGCCTCCGTGTTTTGGGATGCGCAAGGTGTAATATTCATCGACAATCTTGAAAAAGGTAAAACCATATGAGAGTTTGTTGAGAAATAAAACCGAATTTGGCAAAAAAAAGTTTTCGTTTTTGATATTAAAGGGACTTTTCAGGCAACCTAGTACGCTACATACAAAATTTCAAAAATATGTATGGAATAAAATCAACGGGGGGGGGTCTGATATTTTCAAAAATGTGTCTACGTGGTTTATGAACAGGCCCTTACCATTACTGACCTACCATTTCGACAATCAGCCTTGATACTGCGAAAAAAAGAATGGATTTGTGATACAAAGGATTACTGAAAAATCTGTCTTTGCGTATGTTTCATCGTCCTATGGCTGCATCGTCCTGTATGTTTGGTTAACAACGAATCATATAGCTTTCGGGCCCGAATTTCAGCATTTTCAAGCCCTTCGTCATCTCGGCGAGGTTTCTTTTGGGCTTAGAACGACGTAAGTCCTCTTCTCACTTTAATGTCCTGCATGTCCTGTATTAGTTACATCCACTTCTTTCTGACCGACAAAATGTCCAAAATATGATTTCGCAGCTCCTGTTGACGAAACGCCAATTTCAAAACTTATTTTTAAAAGTCAAAAATATACACGTCGACACGAAGATGAAAGGATCCACTGACACAGAATACACAGAAAACTGTGATTCCCATAGAATGGTAAGTGAATGAAGGCACTCGCTTCAGTCGAACGAGAGTGATTAGCGCTCAGAGATCCTTCATTTCAGCGTTACGCTCCAATTTTTAAAAAATTTGAAAGGCGAAATGTAAAGACTGTATTCGATTAAATTTGGACACACGCAATTGTTCGTTTTAGCGTGTGGGTAAAAATTATTGAAATTTTAACTGAATGTATTTCATTGTGTTGTGTCAATTGTGTTATGAGTTTCGTGAAAATCGGTCGAGTGATTTCAGTGATGGCTTCGAATGAAGAAATAGTGTGCCAACAAATTTTGGACACTCACTTCGAAAACCCAAACGCTTCTCATCGATGGATCAGAAAACATCTTAGAATCGCACATTCAATCGTATCGCATGTGATCAAAACGTTCAAGGGCCGTAAGATAACCAAGCGGAAAAATGGTAGTGGCAAAAAACGTGGCACATCAAATCCGGTAAAGGCCAGGATGGTATTGAACCAATTTAAGCGTTATCCCAACATTTCGATCAGGGATGTTGCGAAAAAGGCGGAAGTTTCAGTTTGTTTTGTGCAGAAAACAATGAAACGTTCTGGATTACATGTGTACAAGGTCCAGAAGGCACCGAACCGGAGCGATAAACGGTGGCCAAAACTCGTGCAAGAAAACTATACAGGGAGTGGCTCACAAAACCGTTCTGCATTGTGATGGGCGATGAGACCTACATTAAAGCTGACACCAAACAAGTGCCAGGACAGGAACACTGCGTCGCCACCTCTAAGTTGGCCGTTCCGGAGAGTGTACGGAAGAAGAAACTGTCGAAATTCGCCAAAAAATTCCTTATCTGGCAAGTGATCTGCGGATGTGGCAAAATGAGTCAGCCCTGCATCACCTCTGGGACCGTCAACGGACAAATCTACAAGCACGAATGCCTCCAAAAAACGACTTCTGCCCTTCTTGAGATCTTACGATGGCCCAACACTGTTTTGGCCGGATTTGGCATCTTGCCACTATGCCCGGCCTGTCTTAGACTGGTACAAAGATAATAGTGTAGTTTTTGTACCAAAAGACGTCAACCCTCCAAACACTCCGGAACTTCGCCCAAATGAAAAATTTTGGGCAATCATGAAGGCAAAGCTCGTTAAAACTCCAAAACTGATAGAAAATGAACTTGAACTAAAGAAAGTGGGGTTAAAAGTAAGTAAGCAAGTCGGTCCTATCATTGCCCAAAATTTGATGAAAGGGGTCAAGGCAAAGGTGCGGGCATTTGGGTTGGGAGGAGAGGTTCAATAAACCAATGATGTCAAAACTTAACCATTTAGTAGTACTTAATTTCCAGAAAGTTTGAAAAGAATCGGGCTCAAGGAAAATTTTTGGTGACCTATTTTGTGTGGCCAAATTTCATCGAATACGGTCTTTAGTTCTTCGTTCTAGTATTTGGTTTTCAATGAACCAAAAAGATATCGGCTCCGTTATATAATATAGTGTAAAAACCTACCAAATAAGCGGAATTATAAAAAATGGTTGGCTTGTTATTTTTTTAGCTATAATTTTGAATAGCTGACAAATATTCCAATTAATGTAAGGAACGGAATCCAAAGGTTATTACAACAATCCAACTACTTTTCAAACAACAACAGAAACCGTACGGTTTACCACCTCGTCTTACCGTTCTCACAGAGATTGAAGCGCAACAGGGGGATAAACATAAATAAGAAGGACACACATGATCCCTCTTCCACTGGAAGTGCACAACTCCAACGCCAGCAACGCCAGCAGCAGCCAGTGGTTGCGCTTTTCCCATGGGACAAATAAATAAGCATTAGGACAAATTCTCCCACAAAACATTATCCGCGGCAGGTTTTACAGTTATTTTTCTCCGACATAGCTAGTATGACATTGCAACTTCACCCTCTCATCTCCTTACTAGACACACCCGGTCGCATTATTTTATTGTGCGGCGTACTTTATGTCTTATTGATAAGTCTCCCAGTTGGCTTCCAGAGGTAGAGAAGGAAGCCGGTAAAACCCTACACATGTCGTATCGTTTCGCGAAAAAGGGATTGTCTTCCTGCACGGTTCGTGGGAGGATCCCGTACTTCCCCAGGAGGAGTTTGTAACACCGGGGATGTTTGGAAGATTCACACTGACGACGGTACGTACTTCCGGTACACAGGATTACATAGGTATAACGCGTACAGCCGTGGAGAGAATTTCTAAAAGGTAGGTCTATTTTATTTTATTAGCATGTTGGATGTGACATTCGGAAACAAAGTTGGAAAGGGGAAAAGGTGTGCATCGAAGCGAGTAAGTGTCAGTCCGGAGATGGTAGAATCATCTTTTTACGGTCGTCGCTGGGTCGCATTGGGAACGTATGAGTTATGAGTGCCACGAGGCCTGAGACTTAGAGTTAGGTGTTTTTCTTCTTCTTCTTCGTTTGCGAATGAAATTGAATTTCCGATAAACTTTTTGGACGGAGAGATCGATACTGGCCGATGAAACGAATGGATGGGTTCAGTTTTGAAGCACATATATCGATTTGAGGAATGATAAGTAGAAGGTAAGTACTTGCGTCAGTTTTGAAAGTTTTCATTTCACGTATAAAGTGTGCTCCGACGTCGCTCAAAATTAAAATCCATTCCATATACTGATACGTGAACCATCTTTCGTTGGCTTCCGCTACCGATTAAAGGGTTAGGACGATGTTCGATGCAACAGCTTTTAACGTTATGAACTGTGGTTCGCCGCAGCGGTCGGTCGCAAGATGGCCAGCTAGCATCGAACGTGTTCACAGCTAAGCTCTTCTCTCTTTGGCTGGCGATAAAGAAGATCCCAAACCTCACTTGTCCCACTGGTGGAGGGTTGAAGCACGGAAAAATCAATTTATCTAATGAAATTTAAATCGTGCTGTTGCTATAGCTGCAAGATAGTGTGGTTTGTTGTTCATGATATGAATTTCTTATCAAATCCAAGGTCCATACCAATCGATGATGATTGGGAAAACACTTATAACTATTGACGTTTGATAGTTGGTTCTTATAGTTTCTCAGCAACTATATGAACTTTGGTTTAAGGAACACGGTTAAAGCAAAATTAACCGAAGTTACTGCTGGCTAATCAAATCCCAATATCAACCAAACACCTTCAACCTCAACGGTAAGCCCACCATCCACCATAACATGTATCCACCCACGCTGCGAATAAAATCATCTCTCACTCTATGCAAGGAAACGACCGAAGGTGGAAATCGGAAATATCATTCACAGGAAACATTTTGGCAGCTATATTATCTCCAGCAAACCGAGCATACACATGCAAGCATAACTTCGAGACACATCTCCATTTAATGCGATACCTATTCATTCCTGCTGCGCTGCGCACTCAGGACTCGAGCCGAGAATGACGCAAAGAGGAAGAGCTTTTTGTTTCTAGCAGTTGAGGCCTGCTGCAATGGTGATATTTCCATTTCCATTTCCAGTTCGGTTCCAGCTGAAGGGAGTCCTTCTGTGGCGTTTATCACACCATCCAAGATACCCTACTATTACACGGTTGATTTGGCCAGATGTATCACCACCACCACCCATTGCCATCTCGATTCCAAAAAGGCAGATGAGCCTCGTAAACTACACATACGAACGGTAAAATGACAACTACGCACCCGAGCATGGGACGGTATCAACATGTGTGCCAATTTTGGTTCAATTAGCAACCACGGTTAATGGCCAATCCAATTAGTGGTAATGATTCAACTTGAGAACACAGAGTGAGCCACTGCTAAAGTGGTTCGGTAACGATTGAAAGTGAGTATAGCACCTCACCGAAGCTGCTCGTTCGAAAATTACTGGATATGCTGCGTGGTCAGAATGATTACTCGAGGGGGAATGAGGAGCGGGTTGATGAGTTGGGAGGAAATTCGTTTTGTTTCGTTACCAGTTCCGCAAGCAGAAGGAGGAGTGATATGATTTTCATTCATTCTTCCGTCCGTCCGTCCGTCGGCGGTTTCCTGCCGCAGATTGGCACTTTGTATGGAGTCCTAGGCTTGAAGGGCGATGTGGCGTGTGTAGTATGTTCAACAACTTGATTGTTCTAATGAATGGTTAAACGACTGAATAGAGAAAATGTAGCTCGGATGCATTTGTGCGAAAGGTTTTGGGCTATCAGCTACCTGTTGGAGGAGTTTCACAGCGGTGCAATGATCAATATCAAACTAATTTTAAATATTTTTTTTGTGTGATGAATTCGATACCAAGCTAATTTTAATAAGTTGTTAAGTCAAATTTTGTTATTTTAAGATGATTGTCACAAAATCACAAAATTGGCTGCCGTAATGGCTGATTTGCATTGTTACGAAGATTTTTGAAGGCATATATGTAAGAATCTACAGAAATTTTACGAGCCAAACTTTAATAGAATTCTTGCAACACCGCAACATTTAAGCCATTCATGGCTGGCATGTGCAATTTCTGTTGTTTTCAAATTTTCAAGAATTCGAAGTTACGGTGAAAATTGTCACATTCTAGAAACTTTCATCAATTTTAGCATTATAGACTGTCTTGTTTATCATAGACGCAAATTACATACAGAAAATCAGCTCTTTTGGTAAAGGGAAAGCTGAGAAAATAGGATGGATAGATGGTTTTACCGCCATATTGGTTATTGTTCGATGTCTGCATTCTCTGCAAACCGAGCAACCCGAGCAGAAAAAAAAAATAAAAGAATTAACCGACAATTTTCTGAGAAGTAATGAATCAATTGTAGTTTAACTTGAGATTTAATTTTAATTCACTTTTTGCACTGTCTACCCGAATAATCACATACCAATTTTGGACCATTTCCCTTATTGTTGACTACCGTTTCCGTTATTGTTACGACATTTACCCTTATAGTTGACAACTATAAACTTACAATCTGCTATATAGTTTTGACAATATATCCGTTGATAAAAGGACAAGTAATAATATGCTTAATAGGCGGCTATGTTCAATTACCAAACAAAATGGCTATTTACGAACACATTTTTTGCTGTACTCTATGCCAAACAGTTGGTATACAATCCATACCGAGTGCAAGCAATAAACACCCTTCAATCAATGACAATATTGTATGCATTGACAATATGTTTTAATGTAGAGGTTATATGGTGAAATCGAGATTTAAATTTTTGATAACAATAAAATACAGTATGATAATATATATTACATTCAAAATATACACAGAGAGAAACAATCATTTTTTTTTTGTTATTGTTATATAGTTATAATCAGATAGATCTCACCCATGGCCGCTTCCTTAATGACACTCGCTTGTTTATTAATTAAAATAAAATTCTCGTCGTTAATTCGTAATTAATTCCATACACTCACGACAAAGTATTAGATATGCAACCTGCATAGCAAAGCTCTGCACACCATGCATCTGAAATTATGCGGTAGCCTTTCACGCGTGCATGCGCGTTGTCTTCGTTTGCTGCTTCTAACAAGCAAATGGCCGTTTTCTACATGCACTGGTCTTTTTTTTTTTCACTCCTCACTCTGCCAATAATCAAATCCCCGCTACATACTCAGATTATTGTACAGAAATCTGTGAAATTTTACCGAATTTACAGATTTTACGGATATCGGTAAAATTTTACCAAAATCCGGTAATTTTTTCTATAGATATCTGTAAAATTTCACCGAAATCCATTAAATCGGATTACAGAACGTTCAGCTGTTGAGAATTCGGTAAAATTTTACAGATTTCTGTAAAAAAAATCTAAGTGTGTATGAGGCAAGGGGTCGGACTTCCTGATCATTTGATCAGATTTCCTTATTTTTCATTTCGATCTTTCGAAAAGATCAGATGATCTTATTCCCTCTGGTGCTTCGCATAGAGCAGCAAGAGAAGATTTCTTCAATTCCTCTGTGGCACACTATCTCCATCATTCTACGGAGCATGTAGTGCTTGGTGGCGACTTCAACGCAGTAGTCAATGCAAAAGATGCAACAGGTGGTAGCAGCATAAGTCCGATGTGTAAACGACTTATGAGTGCAGCAAAACTGGTGGATACATGGGATGAATTAAATGGGCAAAGGGTCGAATTTTCTTATATCCGATCGAATGCAGCATCTCGCCTTGATCGAATACTAATATCTAGTTCAATGAAACCCAGCTCCGCACGACACATTTTGCGGTTACGTCGTTCTCGGATCATAAGGCATACATAGTGCGTATTGTCTTTCCGCAACTAGGAACTCCGATCGGCCGTGGTGTATGGCGTCTTCAACCACACATCCTTGATGACATGGATGTCCTCAACGAGCTATCCAGAAAATGGGAATACTGGGTACGTGCGAAAAGAAACCATCGTTCGTGGATAGAATGGTGGGTTATGTTTACAAAGCCAAAAGTTATCTCGTTTTTGAAATGGAAAACTTCGATTGTCCATCGAGAATTTAGAGATGCAATCGAGCTATATCGATGTTTATTGAAGGAAGCATACGACAAATATCACGGCAATCAAGAGCAGCTTGGTACGATCAACCATATTAAATCACAAATGCTTCGTCTGCAGAGACAGTTTTCGGCGAATTTTCGGAAAACAACGAAACTTTTATTTCCGGAGAATCCACAACGCTGTTCCATGTTGCTCAAATCCATGGAAAAAGTCCAAAACATCTATACTAACGCTGCAGTCAGACGATGGTACCGAAGTTCGAGACCACACTCAAATAAGGGAATCAATCAGATCGTATTTTGAAACCTTATATTCCACTGAAGACGCTGAAACTCCAACTGATTTTGCGCCAGCCAAAGCAATTCCACAAAATAACCCTGTAAATGAAAATCTGATGCACGCAGTAGATCAAAACGAAATTTTAGCTGCCATCAAAGAAAGTTGTTCTCGAAAATCTCCGGGCTCCGACGGGCTGCCTAAAGAGTTTTATCTGAAGGCATGGCGGGTTATTTCCAATGAATTCACTAATGTAATAAATGATGCACTTCAAGGATTAGCAATGAAACAATTCTACGATGGAATCTTGGTTCTGGTCAAAAAGAAAGGAGGTGACAAAAGTGCGAAAGGGTATCGTCCAATATCACTTTTAAACTTTGACTACAAAGTCTTGGCAAAGATCCTCAAACGTAGAATACATTCTCTGCTTCCGTTGGTGTTGACAGATAATCAAAAATGCTCAAATGGAAAGAAAACTATATTCGAAGCTACAAGCCGTACATACGATAGAATCTGTCAACTCAAACAACACCGTAAAAGTGCACTTCTGGTGTCTTTTGATCTAGATCATGCGTTTGACAGAGTCAATCACCATTTTTCTGAAGCAAACTCTGGAAGGAATGAATTTCAACCAGAGTTTTGTTAACTTACTCGGCACGATTTGGAGCCAATCGTATTCTGAAATCTTGGTCAATGGTCACCTGACACAGGAATTCAAAATTAAACGGTCAGTACGACAAGGTGATCCGCTGTCGATGCATCTTTTGTTTTGTACCTGCAGCCACTATTAGATGCCATCTTAAGCAAATTCCCTAATGCCGTGATCAACGCCTACGCGGATGACGTATCTATGTTTCTAGACAGCGAACAAGCAGTAATTCAAGTTGCTACTGTATTCAATGAATATGGTTCAGTTTCCGGTGCAATTTTTGAACAAGCAGAAAACTGTAGCAGTAATGATCGGCAACGTTAACCTCACGACAGACACGGAGTGGCTAAACATCGAAAACGTAATAAACATCTTGGGAGTACGTTTTGGAAATAATATCAAACAAGTTCAAAAATTAAACTGGCAGTCCGTTCTTAGCGGATTAAGAACCCGACTTTGGTTTCATCATCCAAGGAAGTTGAATATAATTCAAAAAGTCATTCTTATCAACTCGTATATAACATCAAAACTTTGGTATATGGCCTCAAATATTCCACTGACAAAAGGATTTGCCACAAAAATTAAGGCAGAAATCGGGAAATTCATTTGGTATGGCCAAGCTCTACAAAGAATAGCCTTTGCCAACTTGATTCTCCCAAAATCTAGAGGTGGTCTGAACCTGCATTGTCCAGAGACAAAATCGAAGGCACTTTTTTGAACCGAGTGATAAGCACGGCAGGACAACTTCCATTTTGAGTAGCTTCCTAGAGAGCCCAAACATTCCAGTACCAGCGATGTTCAACCATATAAGACTTTTGCAAACCGAAATGTCCCAGTTACCTCATCAATTAATCAGTACAGCATCGTCCCAAGCGATATATCTCCACTTTTTGAATCTAAAACCGGATCCTGATTTGTAACGGCCAATCAACGTGACTGGAAGGCCGTCTTCAAGCACCTTCATAACAAAATTCTGTCATCAACGCAGCGATCCAACTGGTTTGTGGTAATGCACCAGAAGATAAGACATCGAGAGTTGCTATTTCTACGAGGCGTGGCAGATGACCCAAATTGCGAGACATGTCCGGGAGAAGCAGATACTACGATACACAAGCTGTTCCGTTGTCAAAGCAGCAGGGAAATATGGAGGTTTCAACAAAGACAAATACTGCATCTCGAGTCAAGACTAGCCAGATTAGAACCAGAAGATTTTGTATATCCTGATTTTAAAAATACTAATCGAACCTCAAAGAACTCCATTATAAAATCATTAGGTCTATTCTTCAGCTACCATATAGAAACAAATGAAAACTTATTAAGTTTAGACAATTTTATATTTTATGTAAATATTAACAAGTAAACATAGAAATATAAGGTTTAAAAAAAAAAGATTTAAAATCCTGTATGACAGTTTGAAACAGACTGTGATTTTATTTCAGTGCTTCAAAATGTCAACAATGCTGTTGTTATAACAACATGGACTGGATAACATTTTGAAGTGAAAGCATTTTTACATTTAATTTAAAACATGATTCAAAGCCAATTTTACCATGTATATTTTCACTCGTTTGAGGATCTAAACGTCGCTTCCTCCCATGGAATTCTTAAGATTAAACCTGAAAGTATGCACATGTACGGCCCGAGTGGTAACTTGGGAATGGCTTGAATCAACAGGATTATTACCAACAGGCCCAGCAAGCTGCAGTGGCAGCAGTAATGAATGATGTTCAACAATCCTCAGCAGAGCTGAGTCCAACAACGGTTGTAATATTCTATGTGTGACCCACTTAATCATTTAATATAATAAACCATTTAAGGGTTTATCGGAAACTCATTGATTGCGTAATCATCTTCTAAGCAGAAGTATACAAACATTAGTAATAGTTTAGATGAATGTTTTGAGAATGGTCCTAAGATGATATTTTCCACTTAGTCATTGGTGCATTGGCAAAGTGATTGAACTTTGCCAATTCACCAATGACTGGGTGAGAATTTTTTGCCTGCAATTGGAGATCACTCGCCGAGGATGACATGGTTAAAAACTGTGTCGTCTCCGCAAAACTAATTTCTATTATTTTATTCACAACCGTTCCATACCGGAACAGCTCAATTGGGCTTATCGCTTGGTTCTGCGCTGCTTCATTAGAATGTTATTGATCATGTGTAGCCAGATGATTTGAGAAAAAGTCAATCAAGTGCTTTGCGAAATCAAGGTGCAATCGAATCCTGCAATAAACAAAAATTACACATCCATAACCGTAAAAGACAAGGCACTTCTGGCGATTTTTATTGGTGCAACTAGTTTTCATGTCTACAGTTCCGAATATTACCGCTCAACCGACTCCTTTTGCTGATACAGAGCTTCCAATCCTTCTCCGGAACGATCAGACTTCAACACCGGTAGAGGACTTGAGTTTGTTGTGAAATGTTATGCTTTTTTATTAATGTTTATTTACAATTCTGAGACACTGAAAAAAATGTGTTGTTGTTTTACCATGATTGCCCGATCAGCAGCCCGATCTTTGAAAAAGATTTGAAATCTTTTGAAGACTTTAAATTGATCAGATTGACCGACCCCTTGGTATGAGGCGACTCTATATCATTACTGTTAATTATTATCGATTCACTCGCGACAAAGTGGAAAAACACTCAAATTAACATGTTGACCAAAGTTAACAATTTATGTCAACTAATTAACAAAACTAAGCTGATGTAACTTTGCTTCCGGGTGCGGGGGCGAAGCACAAAAAACCAAAAAATGTGATAATACTACTGACACTCACACATTTCGGGAGGGAATCGATTGTATTCATTACGTCTTTCCTAAAGCTCGCGGAGATTTTATGACTTCACTGTTAGTTAAAGTTAAATCACGAATTATTGTTTGTTTCTTTTTTTCGCGAAAACGACGCAGCAAAAACAAAACACGTCAGTTTCAAAGAACGACTTACTGCGATCTGTAGAATAAGTTTTCAGTTTCAGCGGAAACATATTTGCAATCTGTTTATTGCGTATTGTTTTCACTTTAAGACTAATAAGCAGATTTTCCATAATGTCAAAACAAATCACATTGCCAACTGACAGCTTAGATGACAACAGGTTCTGACCCTCGATCGAACAGCCACAGTAAATTGATAATAATAAACATTTAAGCGCATCGTAAATACTTTTTTATCCTGTGAAATTGTTGGTATTACTGTCAGTAATAGCAAAAAAGGTAAATATGAATACTTATTTGTAACTATTTGCTTATTTGCCACATTCATTACTACAGATCGGAGATAATTGGCTGCAATATTAAGCTGTAAAAAATGAGCCTATGATACCGGTATACCATTCACTTATGAGAACTATTATTAGTTCCTTCGAGGACCAAGCTTGCAGTTTTGTACGGCAAGCAAAAGACAACCATCAGTACCTGGATTGATGTTTATGAATAGAATGTAATATTTCGCAAGAAGCACAAGGCAGCAATATTTTATGGAATTGATTTCTCTACCTTGGGATTATCCCTACCTTTTATTTCTGGACCCGAGGTATATTTCGATAATTGAGAAGCATTCCCGCCTAGGCCTATACGGAAAAGGCTAAACGATTTATTTGTCGCGTGTTATTTATTCATAAGCAACGAGGTTCCTGCTTATGCCTGATAGCTCAGACTGGGATGTTAGAATGCTGTTACAAAGCTGGAACATTCCCCTGGCTTTACTTCTTCCAGTATATCCTGCAGTTTACTCCTCAAAGCAGTAAAGTAGAAACATACCTCGGATTCCATTCAATTTGGATCTTCGATGGAACCAGCATCCATTGTGACGCGAGTATATCGGAATATATACTCCGCTTGGTTAAAAATAGCATGTCATTTCTCACGGAATCCTACGTAATACAGTTATTCTGCAAAAGAAAGTAATTGGAAAACTAGGAAAATAAAATTAACACTTTACTTGATCACTTTTTCTTAAAAAAAAAAAACACTTTTTAAACTATCACTAGTTAACGCTAGCAAATTCAGTTAAACTCCACTACAGAAAGCTTATCTTTTGGCCCTTCGTACAATGGCAATGATATGGATCAGCTACAATGGATGGTAGTACCTATCATACATCATACATCATACAATCGTTTTACTAATACGCTGAAATAGTAAGTTATAAATAAATTCTATTTGAAAGAAATTATTGCTCGTCTTGCGAAAACGTCATCAAAATATATTTGTAGTCAACAAAAAGCGAAATAAAGAGTGTACAGGGTGAGAAAGGATGCCTGTCAGTGTATTTGTCTCAGTAGATTTACGTTTGAAGAAAATTAGATCATGTGAGATCTTGAAACGATGTTCAAGCCGGTGTGAACGAGAAATTTCAAGCTGAACAATGCATTAGGTCCTAAGTTACATTGAGAGATTCTCGTCGTCGACTTTCTCTTTGGTTAATAGCTTGTCTATTAAACGATTTCCTGATGTTTTCAACGTATTGGATCCCTTATCACACTTTGTACTACCACACTGTATGTTGAAAATAGTTGAACATGTTTTTACATTGCCGTAGGAAAAAATAAAGCAAGTCGACAAAGAGAGTCTCTCAAAGTTACTTAGGACCTAATGCATTGTTTAGCTTGATTTATCTTTCGCACAATAAAAAGATACGACGAGACATGTACGTACAGAAACAACCAAAGGCATGAATCTCATCCAAAGGTTAGACCAAAATGATGACAACACGCGTAAGGAAAAATTCGACGGAATCTGATACAATCAGGACAACCGATGGTCAGTAGCCTGGGACAAAATTCCGTGCCAGCCGAAGCGGAAGCCGAACCGGAAAAGCCGAAGCGATACAGCGGTTTATACTCATCCACTGGATGACTGGACAGACGCTGTTTGAGCCGCACCTCCTTGGTGGAGAGATGCTCGGCAACCACCGCATCAATCTAGCTGAAGTCAGAAAGACAACATTGCCCTGGCTGCACTACCAGCTAAGTACGCAACTCTTAGCTGGTGGTATTTGTCATCTCTTGACCCGTGGAAGCATGAGGTAGGAACTTGTGAGGACCAGAGCTTCGTTGCGGGGACGCATGCATTATTCCAGTTTCCAGCAAGTTTTATTTATTGATTTATTTATTTGTTCAATCATCATTGTAGACAGTAACATACATAAAATTTACAGCTATCTATATTTGTTAAACTACACAGAACAAAAAGGATTAATTTTAACAAGCGCGTAAAATTTTCTCAAGTTTAATTTCAAGCCAAAGGAGGCGTAAACAACGCAATTGGTTGTAGTATTTGCTGAGCCATACAACAATGTTTGCAATCTTTCATACAACAGGCTTGATTCAGACGTTATCTGGCTTAAATTTTCATAAAATACCCCATTATTTTCTGCCAAATCTAGCATTCGCTTCATGTGCATTAGATAACGCAGAAAATTCAATGTTTCTTTTTATCTGTGTAGTTTAAATTTAAAATGTCCTGATATTGGGCTTTTTTTTAATTTTAGTTTCACAGTGAAAATTATAAAAGGCCATCGGTTAAGTAGACCATATTTGAAATAGTTTGTTCGGCTATGGTTGGGTGAGAACATTTTTCAAGCTCGTAGTTGCCAACTAGGTATAAAAAAAAATGTTGATCAAATTTTAGTAGAGTTAATCCTCTGCGAAACTACATCTTTTTCCAAATGAGACCATTGCAATCTCACGACGCTCTTTCAATGTTTGTAAATCGATAAGCATGCAGCGTGTTTCATATGAAGGAAGAGGAAATGAAGTCCAACCTTATTTACGAATGATGTTTTAGAAATTGCTTGTGTACTGATTCCAATTTTTCTTGTTTGTGATTGAACAAAGAGACCTTACGATGCTGGAATATTCCAGTATTGATCTTACATATAAAATATAAAGATTTTTTTAATGAGTATAGATCGTAGAAGTTGTAGCTGAAACGCTTTATGAACCCCTAGCATGTTATAACCCTTGTGAATGGTTGTCTTATAGTGGTCTACAAAAGTAAGTTTCGAATCTAAGATTACTAATAAGCGTTAATTCTTTCACATCTTCTTCCTAGAATGTACAAATCTCAGTAACTCATATGCATAACTCCCGGAATAAAATGCAACATTATTTTAAACAACTTATTTGTAAATTCAAAATTCGATTTCTCAATCCACTTTAAACACCCATAAATTTGCAATTCATTGGGCACAGTCGCTCAATTCGCACAACTTCAAGGAAACCTTTCAATCCCATTCCAAATCCCATTCAGGCAAATGGAAACCGCTCTATCTCCAACGCTTAAATTTTAGACCTATGTGGTTGCAACACCAAACCTTTCTACTTCAAACCATATCGATATCACCGAAATAACTCGCTAACTTCCGCAGAAGGCTGCAACGTTGCCAGCACCGGAACAACCTGTTTACATTATCGAAAAATATTTCCCATCCTCCCCGGGCAGCGGAGCACGTGAGCTGAATATCCAACAAATCGCCCACACTTCAATATCAGCGCATCGTGGATCACAGAACAGCAGCGGCAGGAAAAATATACAAATCGTTTACAAACATTCCGGCGGTGTTGGGTAGTGCGACTTCTAAGCACGCTTCCGATTACCAGTCCGGCACTCCCGTAGCAACACATTCCCACCAACATCACATATGGTAAAGATTTACGATGAATATTAATGAAATAATCATCTACATTATCGGATCCACGGCGAATCGCTGGGTGCTGGAAAGAAGCGATGGGAAAAACTGGTTCTACCCATCCGACGAATGGCACGATTCCGATCACATTACTGTACATCATTTGGCTCTTTCCGGAAAATGCGAAAAATCGACAAACCCGTGTACGTATGGCAGCGAGTTAACCGGCGGCGAAGCCTCGACGGGGCGACAAAGAAGCTTTTCCTCCCGGAACAGGTGAACATCAATTCCGGGCCGGAAAACATGTAGTATCGCTACTTTTGGAAGTGTGCAACACCCGAATTGGTATGATGCGATAATCTTCGAAAAATAAAAATCGAAGCACCTCTCTACTGCAGCAGCCAGGAATCGTGCGAAATTGATTTTTGATGTAATGGATCTGATTTGCATTTTTCCGTTCACACGTTCGTTTTCTATAAATGTTTGACGAATTTTATGAATGAGGTCATAAAGATTGTTCACGTTAAAAATGCAACACACAAAGCGATTTGAAATAAATCCGTCTTTCAATCAATTGTCTTGAAAATTTCTGCGTAAAAAATAATTGGACGTAATCTAATCCAATTATTTCCAGGTTTTTCTCTGGTACTGCCTGCGTCTGATAAGATTGCATAAGATACTCTTTTCGTTTCAATGTCCACTTCTTTCTTTTTTACCCTTCTTATATCAAAAGAAGGGTAAAAAGATCGCTTGAAAACTCGACATTTTATCCGAGGCCCAGAGAGCCTAGTGTCATATACCATCCAACTCAGCTCGACGAACTGCATGTCAGTGTGTGTATGCGTTACAAAAATCGTCACATCGTTTGAGGTATCAGGGTTTGAACTGCAACGAGAATATTCAAATATTACATAAAATCTCCATTTACTGTAACTGCAAAATTTCCAAGGAACATGTCGATAATGTCGATCCAGGTTGATAATCAAAATTGACGGTTGGAATTGTCTAAAGGCTGTTCCCATAAAAATTTCGTCAAACAGTAATGCGTGTGAGCCGATCATAGTTTTTATCAATAAGTCAAATTCGTTTTCGTTTTCAAGTTCAGTTAATACATAATACTGGAGAAATATTCAACTAAGATTCTTTTTACCGAATGCGAATTGCCGGGTCTTTCGTTTAACACCTGCGATAAGCTTTTGTAAAGTCTCCTTGTCCACTTATTTCGCCGCAGAATGCCAGTTTGCCTTGAACTGTTTCTCGCTCACAACAGCTTTTTGAGTCTTGTTAAGGTTCCACTTGACGATGGCCCATTATTGTTCAATTGGGCGGAGCTCTAGCGTATTGGGAGGGTTCTTATCCTTTGGCACCACTTGCACGTTGTTGGCAGCATACCATTCCATGGCCGTTTTTCCGTAATGGCAAGATGCCAAATCCGGCCAAAATAGAACGGAACAATAGTGTCGCTTCAGGAAAGGCAGAAGATGTTTTTGTAGGCACTCGCTGAGATAAATTGCTCTTCAAGCCCCAGGTACAGATGGCCTGCCACACCAGATATTTCTCCGCGAACTTTGACAGTTTAATGTGCTTGAAAATACCTGCAACGTTTCCCCTTCCGGTTGTCGTTTAAAATTTCTGTCCAGGAAGCTGTTTAAAGTCTGCCTTGATGTAAATTTCATCATCCATAAATCAAACTTCGTCAGCATCGTCGTGTGCAACTTTTGCGATCGTGCTTTGGCCGACGTGTTTTGGAGTCACCACTGTCTTGTAAGTCGATAGTCCAGCTCGTTTGTAGCTCTATCCACGGTTGAAGGCACCACTCCCAGCGTCCTTGCGACATCTCGGACGGAGAGGTTGGAGTTCCACTCGAAACAGCGGGCAACTCTTTTTGTCGTCGCTGTGGCCTTTGGCTTTTGATTTCCCCCCGATCCAGCTTTCCTGGCTGTCGACAAACCTTCACCGAACACTTTAAATACGTTGGTAACAGTTGATTCAACCACATTCAACAATTTCGCCAACTTGGCTTGAGATTAGTTTGAATTTTCGCCATGCACGTGCAAAAATTTGATGCGTTTGCTTCTCCTCCTTTGACGACATTTTAATAACTGAAGTCTTATCTCAAAATCAAAATAGAGGCATGATGCATGATGCTACGCACACATCTTCAAAATGAGGGGTGTGCAAACAAATTTTTATGCACGATGAAAGGAAAGTTTAGGTCGACCAAATTTTGATCGAAACACCCTTTAATAGTTTATTTCATAGACTGAATATATGAAATATCTAGTGATGTGTAAAAAAGGTTCAGTCTCACCATCGGTGGATTTAATTCGGGTTTTTAGTATAGAAATGGCTGTCAATACCTTCCAACTTGTATTGCATCGATAAATTTTGACGGGAAGTTTTAGTCCAGCGATGCTCCTCAAAAACTGCTGACGTGCGTCCAAAGTCGTGGCATTTTTAATCCGGCCGGTAGATTTGCTTTCAAACAGCTGGCTGTGGATCGATATCGCAACTGGGAAGCAGAGTGACTTGCAGTTCCATGTACCGAATTTTCATATGTAGTCTTTAAATGCTCATATTTAGTCTTTGCTGATTGTTGTGGACAGTACTTACTTCTGTATTATATACAGCAAATGACGAAGACGACGATCAGCAACTCCTAACACGGAGAAAAGATGTTTTCAGCCGCCTTGGACATAACGTGTGCATTACAAAAAATGGACAACCATTGACGAATTTTCATGGGTTTACCTTCACCCGCACTGACAAAACTACCCATGCAGCATCAATCATAGTAATCCATGAGTCAGCAGACAAAATTTGACAGCTCTATCAGTCGAACTCTAACCGTGATGGCGAAAACAGTGAAGCAACTCCGTGCAGAAGTTTGCGCGTTCAAAGAACGTCGACAACGGGCATCGTGCGGCTCTTTGTGGACACCAGATAAGCTCGTTCCGGAATCTACAACATCTTGGCACTGTTAGCATCGAAAGAAAACCCGGTTCCGGACGACCGACGACTCTGGCTCCAAAGAATGCTGAAGAGGAAGACCGAGGGAAAAGTGGCTACATCGCTGCGTGCACTTGACCGGGAGGTCGGTTCATCCGGCCAAACAGTGAAAAAGTACCTTGCAAACATGAACATACATGTCAGGAAGCGGAAGTCACGTCCACTGGGTTCAAAACTGCAGGCAAAGACGCAGCGGCAGTGTCTGAATAAGATGGTCAACTCAATTTCCCTGGCGAATCACGACGTGGCGGTGGTGATGGTCGACGAGACCTATCTCACCCTGGACGGCAACGACTGGCAGGGCACTTCGTATTTTACTTCCCCCACGAAGAAAGTGAGCTCCGAGGTGAAGTTCATTTCACACACCAAGTTCCCCAAGAAGGTGCTGCTGTGGCTGACAATCAGCGAGAAGGAAATATCAAACCGCTCTTCTTTCGCTCCGGACTGGCCGTGAACGGGGAAATTTATAGTACGAAATGTCTGCTGGAAGTTGTGTCGTTCATCAAGAAATACCGTAAGGGTGAAGATACGGTGTTCTGGCCGGATCTGGCCTCGACCCACTAATTGAAGCGATCGTTGGAGGAGATGGAGCGGCTGAATATCGACTGAATATGAACCCGCCCAACGTCCCTCAGCTGCGTCCCATCGAGAATTTCTGGGCCAAACTGAAGCGATGATCTACTCCAACAATTTTGTTGCGAAAACAGAGGAGGAATTGGTAAATAAACCGAAGAAAGAACTTAAAAACATGCCTACACGTATGTTTTCGTCCGCCATGGCGAATGTTCCGGTTAACTGCCAGAAGGCCGCTTGCAAGGACATAGAGTTTATTTGCAAGTAAGCTTAAATAATTACTTGCCATGGGAAATTTATCAAAATCAATTATCGGTCTTAGTTTAGTTTTTTATCACCAGTCAAAAAAAGTTATTTTTTTTAATGCAAACGTTACACCGAAAAAGGTTAAGTGATAGCGCTGTGGCAAAGGTTTCTTTTACAAAGCTTCTATTACTTTATAGCTTATATTTTGGCAAAACCGTTTCTCGAATCTCATAGAATTATGTTTGAATATATTTATTATAACGCAGTAGGCCGGGCCGTTTTGATGTATGTGTCATATCTCAGATATGCTGCAAACAGTAATAAAAACAAGAAAAACAATTCACCGTCATACTACCAATTCATTTTCTTTGTACTAACTGCGAAGATTAGATAGAATTTGATAAGTGAGATGACGAATTTCACGCCAACTCGTTTTCGTGATTGGCAGCACCCTATCTGAATCCGATCAAAGGTTGTGGGTGGGTAGAATATGTCTTTTCTAGCATCTTTGCATACTTTGTTTATTCAACATTTACCTAGACCACCAAAAGGGCTTAAGATTTTTGATCGGTTTTTAAACAACATAGCTCAAAAAGAAAAAGACTTACAAAAAAATGATGTATGGTTGAAAAATATTGTAAAAATTGTAAAATCGATTCTTACACACTAAACTCTTTTGGATACACTGAATCATTTTAAAATTTAAAGTCAATTTGCTAAAAAATTACTATCTCAGAATTGGATGAAATTTTATTTTAATAAGGACAATATAATTGACTAAAAGTTCGCCATACATTGCAAAATGGGCACTTTAAAGGAAAAAAGTTTTTCTAACAACAAATTTGTCATATCAACATAATTTGAAAAGACATGACTTGCAAAAAAGTGATGTACGGGTGAATTGTAGAAAGTTGCCTTAGCTTCTATGAAAAATATTGTAAAAATTGTAAAATCGATTCTCACACGCTGAAAAAAAAAATTACATTTTTAAGTCTATTTGCGAAAGTGGCGAAATTTCTTTATATGATGTCTAAAAGTTCGCCATACATCGCGAGATGGGCACTTATAACGAAAAAAAGTTTTTCGAACAACACATTTTTCATGTCAAATTTTTAGCGTGCATTGCGTCAACTCGTCTTATAATTTGGTCCTTTGAATGTTTGAAAAATCGAGGCTACTATTTGGAAAGGGCTTATTATCAAATTATTAATTTTATAAACTTTATCATTAAATCAGGTGGTTAATTCTGTTTATTACTAAACCTTTGAAGTATATCAAAACAAGGACAACAAATTGAAAAACAAAAGCTTTATCATGATTTCTAAAGTATTG
>JASCZW010008193.1:0-53940 GCA_034211315.2 Aedes japonicus
TCTAGCCTGTTATATAGAAGAATGCAAACATTGTTCTATGGCTTATTAAAGATTGTACTCCCTTTGTCTGTTAAATTTTTTTATTTTTTTCTGTGTATATAATATGAAAAATTCGAAGGAGATGCACTCACCACTTGGTGTACAAAGGGAGAGCTGTGAAGTTTTTTTTTTCTTTAGTTGCACAGTGATTGTGATTTTTCATATTAAACTTCTTCTCGAAAATGTTTTTACCTGGTGATTTTTATTGTATTTATGCGCGAAGTACATACTAATTGTAAACGTGCTGTTCCATTGAAACGGTTTGCCTTTCCATTGAAAAAGGTTCCATTGAAAAGGTTGCTGTGAAAATATTTGCCACTCCGCCTACTTTTACAGAGACATAAATGCATCCTTTAGCATCACAGAGAAGCCGTCCAAATGAAGACTGAACATCAGCAACAATTTCCGGTGAGATCTATCTGATTATAACTAAACGAACGATTGCTAAATATGAGCCCTCTTCAAAATAATATGATTTGATAATGGAAGTGTATGTACAATTTTAATATCCATTTGATGCTTGTTCGGAGCTTGTTGTAAGTGAAAGTGACATCGGAATGGATGTGAGTAACCAGGTTTCTGAAATGGGTCACTGAAACCCAACAGAGCTATCACTTTCCAACTTTGTTTGTCGTGTCGACAAAAGTTCATTTAACTGCAAACATTTTTCTTCCATAAAAACACTGCCGGACCTTGGGCGTTGAAGTGTATATGCACACACACTTACACACATATAATATGAAAATACGAAGTCTTCCAAGTGCTGAATTTTCGCGTTCTTTTATTGTTATCTTCGTGTTGATCCCTTCTTATTGTAATATTCCGGGTAATGAGACTGCGGACTCTCTCGCAAAGGTGTGCGATATGAAAGGTGATATTTATGACCGACAAATCGTCTTCAACTATGTTTTTTTAGCTGGCAGTACAAATGGAATAACGGATATTACCGATCATCTGAGTATATTACAACATTTTAAAAGTGGACCGGTGATAACTATGAACGGAGACTGAATGAATCCAGAGGACAACTATGACGTTCCCTACAAGGTATGCGAAATATCGCAAACAGATTGGGAAGCCAGAGGGCCTTACTGTTCGCCAAGGTTCCATCATATTTTTCACAGATGGCTTGAAAATCGAAACGGTAACTGGGCAGAATTATACGGTTCTGGAATCAAATTGTCAGTGGCTATGGGACAGTCACCAACAGTTTTTCAAGCATAAATTTTTGCAATACTAGAAAGTTGAATCGGCTGAAACGGTTGAATCGGTTGCGTCAATACTTTATTCCGCATTTTTTTTGTTATCGGGCGTAGCGTTTTGTTTATTGTTTCGGTTGCCTATTGTTCGTAGCGCGAGTGATCGAGTGAGCATTAAAAGTCGTGGTTCGCCGGGTAAGGTGATGAGGTACATAATTAATTGTGATTCAAATTATTCGTTCGTTGTACTCGTCGGGCCACCCTATCTTGGTAGATCGGTCTAAGTTGATTCTCAGGCGTTGAGATTAATTTCCTTGTTTTCCTTATGAAAAATCACTATCACATTTTGTGAGTAGCCCCAATAGCATCCTTACTGTTGGTTTACACTGGTCAAAATCAGCTTTTCAGCATTATAAAAAAATCATTTTGTTTTTCCAATGAAAAACCACAATCACTCTTTGTGAGTGACCCCAATAGCATCCTTACTGTTGGTTTAAATCGGTTCAAATTGGAAATTGGTACTCGTTTACAAATATTTCACTTGACAGCTTATCCTTAACCAAAACGAACCCTGCTGCTACCCAATCCTGTTATCCAAAATCCCAGTGATTTCTCGTGGAAGTGCAGTAGACTCCGCGGCTTCCAATAAAGCGAGTATCACGACAACATATTCCTACTCTCTTTACTTGGCCTGCATTCAGGCGGGGCCGGCGCCGGTTTTGCCTTAGTTTGGGATCATCAGGTTTTACACATTGAAGATGTATGTCAATCCCAAGCATTATCTGTTGGTTCTCTGCGTAATTATTTATTTATTTATTATTATCACCGTCTTCGACAACAAGATCGTACAGACTGTACCTATTCTAACTTAACATATGTAACTAAACAATTCGTATAATTCGGTTTTTAAAAATACTCCTGGACATATTAAAATCAAACTCGTCAGAAATGTCATTGAATGACCGAATACAAGCGTCAAGAGGGTTGTTGTAACCGTAATTGGTTCGGTGATACGGAACCAGCAAGCAAGTTGGAGTTTCCGGCTATCAAGCGCGAAAGAATGATCTCAGCGGTACCTGCGTCAAGAAGCGCAGGAGTAAGTAATAACAGCTGATCTGGCAACAACGGAGTAGCAACCTCGGGCGGTCAATCATGCTCATGCACATGCTCAAATCTTTGTAATACTAGAATGCGTGAATGGATGCCTGGAAAGAAAGTACAGATATGCAAATATTTGTTTTTTTCTCGGACAGTCAGACAGTTAGCAGAAAATTAAATGTTTCTTTCTATCTGTGTTTAAATAAAATGAAAACTTGGCTCTGTAAAGTTGATTCAATTAAACTTGAACACATAAATAAACTTTATAAAAAAACTACAAGCTTGTTAAAAATATTATCTTTGTTCACTTCCAGGCGATGAAAGCTATCAATTCTACAACAGAAAAGGTTGCTGCCATACGTAAGTCTGGAATTCTTATAGGAAATTCTATTATCATTTCTTTCTGCAAGAAACTGCAAGATGATCTGAATTAACCCCAAAAAGTAGTTATCAGTTCATTGAAGTGATGTCAGACTGACTCAAATGCAAAAATCCAGGTTTGTTGTTCATCATCTAGTATGCCAGAAAAAAAGGTATAGGAACTTCTTGCAAGAGGCCCCGTGATTTAAAATCGGTTGGGTCCGATTCAACAACAAAACAACAATAGCGCACTCGTACGTGCCTCAAGGTACGACTACACATACCTTAAGCATCATCAGCTCAGTGATATTAATTTTCATAATATCCCTTGCTCGCGATAAAGGGGACGAATAATAAGATCACTCATTCGTTCGCGCACACGTTGCTGGTTGGTGGGTATGAATGGGAAGTAATAATAAGAAATCGTGAAAAGGAACATCAACTCGTTTGGAAAGGAAGCGGCCGACGACTGGTGCGGGAGCAGGGTGAGGTCTACTTTCGGAACATCTGCCCCTTTTGTGATGGCGCAGTCCTATATGTATATCAACGTGGTGCTCAGATGGCGACTGGCTGGATGGTTGTTTACTATGGTGGTGGCCGTGAATAAACGTGAACTAGCTGAAACAAGGCGGCTTTTGGGGTATAAAGGAGGTTCTTATTTTTATTATTTGAATGAAAATGTGACCCATCTTGGTCAGCCGTGCGACAGTTGGTCTCTAATCGGGTAGTTGCTGAATGTTAACTACGGATAATGTTTTGAACTTTGAAACTTAACGACTGCCCCTCAACCGCCACCACATGCTAGCAGGGAATCTCATCGGCCCCAATACAGGCCAATGCAGAATTGTTATGCACCCTGGAACGTTTGAACCCCTTTTTCTTTGATGAATAAAAGGGGAAAACAAGTATTGAGCTGGAATCTACACCAACGAACGTTGTGTTGTTATTCAGGAAAAATCTAACGATTTCTTTAGAATAGGGGTTGGCAACAATCGGTGGCATTTCTTCCTGGGTGAGAATGTAAACGTTTGTTCGAAACTGAAAAGGGAGCGTTTTTCTGGCTTTGATGCAAGGACATGCAACAGTCTTCGGGGGTAACATGATTAGACACGTCGGCCAGTCAGTGGAGGGAATGTTTGATTACAGGTTCGAATTTTGTAACGAAATACCGGTGCCTGGTATTGCGATCAGTCAGTGGGGTGTATCGAGGGCACAACGATGGTAATGTAGGTATGAAACTGAATCTACTGGTAGGTTCGTTTTCAGGGTCAAGTTTAACAGATAACACGGTGGGAAGCAACTGGTGGAAAGCAGTTTTATGTTGCGAGTGAAGAGAAACGGGTTTCATTAAGCAATGCAATGTATAATGATTCATGTTTATATTGAGAATATATCAATATTTCGAAATTCTAACGGTCGAATCGTGTTCGAAAGAAATTTCTTTTTCTATCCCAAACCCATGTCCAATTCCGATAACTGAAACGGAAAAGTAAAGAATCGAAAAGAAATTTCTGCAGCAGTATCCACCTGAAAAGAATGAAAAATAAAATTGGAATTTGTAAGGTTTTCATGAAAACTAATGGAAGCTGTAACTTTTACTTTCGGAAAAATATTCCGCTCGATTATTCCGAAAGTGAAGGTGACATTTCGTTCCATGCAGATCAATTGTCAGACTTCCGCTTGGAAATATTGAACCAAATTCCGTAACCTCTCTATTTTTTAAGTCGATACTGGCCGTAAGATTGAACATTTGGTATTCTCAAAGGATGGCCATTTGGCACACTGTGCCGGAATTAGAATCCGCAAAGTTCGGGCACAGCTTTGATACAACTACTCTGAGCAAACTGTTTGTATGGCCAACATAAGTTTGAATTTCAGAATTTTACCAAAGGAAAATCATTAATATCTATAATAGTATTTTGTGTGCCATATTGTATGAAATAAGAATAGCATTAGTTTTTTTTTTTTAATTTAGGGTGATATAATAATCTAAATTTCATTATACTGTGTTATGTAATACATTGGACGTTGGTTTTACAAGACCAATGTCATTACCACTTGTTCATTGTCACTTTAGAACTAGACAAGCTAAAGGCATATGTAACCAACTCCATCCACAGTCAAGCATGCCATTCGTAAGTGCCAATCAGAATTTGTGTTTTATGAGATTACTAAATTTATTTGTCAAAATAACAAGGAAAATCAACAACAGCAGCACTTCTTACACTCGTAACAAAAATTGAAAAAACATTTGAAAGCAAAGCAATGTTATTCGCGCATTTGTTGATATTGAAGGAACATTTGATAATGCATCCCATAACTCCATGAGAAATGTTATGATAAAGCGTAATTTCGATAAAACTATTGTTGATTGGATTTTTGAAATGTTGCAAAAAAGATAAATAATATGTAGTCATGGAAGGTCGACAGTCACGGTAAGGGATGTGAAGGGTTGCCCACAAGGAGTGGTTCTTTCACCTCTGTTGTGGTCACTGGTAGTCGATGAACTACTATTGCATCTCGAAACGCTAGGATTCGAAAAAAATAGTTTTGCCGATGACATATTAATTGAAGTTCGTAGGAAATATGAACATGTTTCTAACGAACTTTATTCGATTCTGCGGATATTTTTACTTAAGTACAGTGCAAATGGGGATAATAGTGATGGGCCAAGTACTCAAAACCATATGTTATATAAGTTTTCTATAATATGCGGGAAATTTGGGTAAAATGGACCACTTCCGAAGGTCAAACCAAAGCACTATAATCTTCATTCGACTCTGCGGATAATTTCACATAAGTACAGTGCAAATGAGGATAAAAGTGATGGGTCCAATTCTCTAAACCCTATGCTATATAAGTTTTCGCAAGTATGAGGGGAATTCGGGTAAAATGGAAAGGTCAAACCAAAGCAGTATTCTTTTTATTGGATTTTGCGGACAATTTAACATAAGTACAGTACAAATGGGGATAATAGTGATTGGTCAAATACTCAAAACCGTATGTTATATAAGTTTTCTAAAATATGAGGGAAATTCGGGTAAAGTGGAAAGTTCAAAGCAAAGCAGTGTCATCTTCATTCGATTCTGCGGATATTTTTACATAAGTACAGTGCAAATAGGGATAATAGTGATGGGTCCAATTCTCTAAACCGTGTGTTATATAAGTTTTCTAAAATATGCGGGGAACTCGGGTACAATGGACCACTTACAAAGGTCAAATCAAAGCAGTGTCATTTTCATTCGATTCTCCGGACAATTTTACATAAGAGCAGTGCAAATGAGGGTAAATGACATATGAGTTTGAGGTATAATCATGGGGAAAATCGGGCAAAATGAACAACTTCCCGTGTTGTGCGGTGGCTGGAACCATCTCCAATCGATTTCTCGTGATTTTTTACACTAGAAATGCTCATCCTAAGGGACTAAAACTAGCGGCCATAAAAGATCCGTTTTTGGGCTCGTTTTTGCCCACCGTGCGTTGGACGCCACCAAGCCAAACATCATGACACCAGCCGGATGTTTGGTTTGAAATTTGAAATTTCACTTTTTCCGGAACGTTCTCCATTTTCTGCGGTGAAATGAACCGGTCCGTGCGGCTGTTGGCCACAGCATCGATGCTGAAAAGCTTTTCGTCGGAGAACAGGATTATCATTTTTTCCTTCTTCAACAAGGAAAGCAATCTCTTGGAACGAGTCACTCGTAGTTCCTTGACCCGGTCCGTAATCAAGTGGCGTTTCACTCTGGCTCTGGAAGATGAATCGTCTTTGATGATTCTCCGCATGGATTTCTCCGAAATATTGGCTTCCTTTGCAAGTTTTCATATGGAACGCACCGGGTTGCGAGCAATTTTTGCACGGACCGATTTGATCACGTTTGGCGTGCGTGCAAAGCGCGGACGTCCGCTTCTCGGCTTCTGCTGGTTAGGACCATCCTGCAGGGACTTTTTGATGCGGTTAACTGTTGCCAAATGACACCCTACCACCTTGGCAATCTCTTTCGGCTTCTTCTGGGCGAGCAACAAACTGGTGATCACTTTTTTCGCGAACATTTTGACGAATTTGCAATAAAACTAAATGTTTGGATGCAGCACTTGAAAGTAAACATAAACAAATACACTTTCGACAGAAATTAGTCACTAGCTACACGAATTAACCCAATACTCAAATTTGAACATTTTCGCATTATTTTCTGCCGCACCCTGTAGAAGGAAATATACTATCCCAGATTTGCACTTGGAAGAAACTCAAATAGTCCTCTCTCAAAAGGTCAAATATCTGGGCATAATTCTTGATACAAACTTAAAAGAACATACATTTGAATCAAATAATAAGCAAACTACGCCTGCTTCATGGCTAAGTAGAGAAACATTGGTAATAAATGGGGACTGAAACCTAAAATGATTCACCGGATCTACACGGCTATAGTAAGACCCAGAATAACATATGTATCATTAGTTTGGTGGTCAAAAACTAAAGTTAAGCATGCTCAAAATAAGCTGGAAAATCTGCAAAGACTTGCTACAAACTCTATCTCAGGAGCAACTCGTAGTACGCTTTATACAATTTTATATCTTTTTCCTTCACCTCTATTTGTGCAGTTGGAAACTGAGAAAAACGCACTACGCACAGTGGGAAAAAAGTGCCAGAAACGCGAAAGAATTCTATATCTCAGCTCGGAGTGGAACGATATCTGTAGAAAATTTCTAAGAAATCGAATAGACGTGATCTCATTGGTCGCACGGAACTGCTTGGGGAGCAAATGAGCTCATTTTACTCTGGTTCCCCTAATATTTTCTTGTTGTTCAGAAATTTCTTTGCTCGGTGTGACTCAAGGTCAACAAAATGATGCTCGTCCTATGTCAAATTTCCAGGACAATCGATTGAAGTAGGTTTTGTTCACCGCACGGCACTGTAAATGAAGATATGGCTGATTTTACCCTGATTCCCCTAAGACTCGCATGTTTTTCACAATTTTCTTTGCTCGGTGTGACTCAAGATCAATAAAATAATGGCTAGTTCTTTGTAAAATTTTCTGGGAAGTCGATTGAAGTAGGGTTTCGATTCTATCCGCACGGCTGCTGTGAATCGTGAATATGGCTGATTTTACCCTGATTTTCCCAATAATTTTGTTTTTATCCTAAATTTCTTTGGTCAGAGCTGCTCAAGATCAACAAAATAAGATTAGTCCTATGGAAAATTGCCTGGAAACCCGATTGAAGTTGGTTTCATTAACTGCATGGCTCTGTGAAAAAATATATGGCTGATTTAACCCTAATTTTCATAGTATTTTTGTGTGATTCAGAAATTTATTTGTTCGGTGTGTTTTTAAAATCAACAAAATAAGGCTAGTTCTATATACAATTTTCTGGCCAATCGATTAGAGTTAGTTTCATTCACCGCACGGCTATGTTAATGAATATATGGCTGATTTTACCCCGATTCCCCTAAAATTTTGTTTTTTTTCAGAAATTTTTTGTTTGATGTTTTTCTAAAGCAACAAAATAAGGTAAAATTAGCCATATCTTCATTCACAGACCCGTGCGGTTAGTGTAACCAACTCCAATCAATTTTTCAGGCAATTCTACATAAGACTAGCCTTATTTTGTTGTACCTGTATCATACCGAACAAAGCAATCTCTGAATAACTAAAAAATATTAGGGGAATCGGGGTAAAATCGACCATATCTTCGTTCACAGGGCTGTGCGGTGGACGAAACCAATTCCAATCGATTCTCCAGCAAATTTTACGAAGGACTAGCCTTGATTTGTTGATCTTGAGTAGCTCTGACCAAAGAAATTTATGATAAACACAAAACTATTAGGGGAACCAGGGTAAAATCAGCCATATCTACGTTCACAGAGCCGTGCGGTAAATGAAACCGAATTCAATCGATTTCCAAAACTTTTTTACAAAGAATTTGCATTATTTTATTGATTCTGAGTCACACCGAGCAAATAAAATTGTAAAAAACTTAAAAATATTAGGGGAATCAGTGTAAAATCAGCCATATCTTGATCCACAGAGCCGTGCGGTGAACGAAATCTATTTCAATCGATTTTCCTGAAAATTTTACATAAGACTAGCATCATTTGGTTGATCTTGAGTCACACCGAGCAAAGAAATGTCTGAACAACGAGGAAATATTAGGGGAACCAGGGTATAATGAGCTCATTTGCTCTACAAGCATTTCCTTGTGGCCAATGAGACCACGTCCATTCGTTGGAACGTTTCCTTCAAGTCAAGGTAACATTTACAGAAATCGTTTCACGCCGAGCTGAGATATAGAATTCTTTCGCGTTTCGGGCACTTTTTTTCCCACTGTAGCTACAGTTAAATATAACAAAATATTTGTTGAAGGAGATCTTAGTGATCATCTACGTGTTCTTGAGGAATTTCAAATAAATGCTCAGTGCTTAGTGCACAGCGTCCAGTGCTCAACACTCACTGCTCAGGGCTCAGCACTCAGTGCTCTGTGCTCTAGACTCAGTCGTCAATGCTTTGCACTAAGTGCTCAATGTTTAGCATTCAGTGCTCAGTGCTCAGCACTGAGTGCTCCAAACTCATTGCTCAGGGCTCAGCACTCAGTGCTCAGTGCACAGCAATCAGTGCTCAAAGCTCAGCACTAACTGCTCAGTGCTCAGCACTCAGTACACACCACTCAGTGTTCAGTGTTCAGAGCATAGCGTACAGTGCTCAGTGCTCAGGACTCAGTACTCAGGGCTCAGCACTCAGGGCTCAGCACTCAGTGCTCAATTCTCAGTGTTCAGCACTCAGTACACATCACTCAGTGCTCAGTGCCCAGTGCTTAGCACACAGTGCTCAGTGTTCAGCACTCAGTACACATCACTCAGTGCTTAGCACTCAGTGCTCAGTGCTCAGTGCTCAGTGCTTAGCACTCAGTGCTCAACACTCAGTTGTCAGTGCTCAGTGCTAACTTCTCAGCACTCAGTGCTGAGTATTCAGTGCTCAACAATTAAAGCTCAGTGCTCAGCATTCAGTGCTCAGTGCTCAGTGTTCAGCACTCAGTGCACAACACTTAGTGCTAAAAGCGCAGGGTTCAGCATTCAGTGCTCAGTGCTCAGTAATGTGTGCTCAATGCTCGGTGCTCACCACTTATTGCTTAGTTTTTTTTAGATAATTTCATGTTATGTTATCAACATGATATCAAATTCATACTCTAACATCTGTATCCACATTAATCCGGACACCTTCAAATCATTGTAACTTTTGAATTATTGCACGTTGGAATGAATAAATTCACTGTGGTATAGCTGAGAGTTTATGTTGAAAAAGACTATGATTAATGTTTACATTCCATGTTTAGTATTCAAGATGGCGACGAAAGAAAAACAAGTGCGCGAGCGAATTTTATACGGGAGTACGGCAAATCCTGACTTGTCAATACGGGACCTTGCAAAAACATTGGATTTGCCTAAATCCACTGTTCACGATGTGCTCAAATCATTTTCGGAACGCTTGACGGAGGAGAGGAAATCGAGAAGTGACAAAAATATTCTACGCGCTAATCCTGTCATGGACCGAAAGGTGAAAAGGATATTAACGAAAAACCCAAATCTCTCCATTCGAACGGTGGCTCGTAAAATAGGGATGTCACCTGGTTTTGTCCAAAAATCAAAACAACGTTTGGAACTTAAGTCGTATAAAGTAAAAACAGTTCCAAATCGCAACGACAAACAGAACGGGCTCGACGTTTGTACTGCGAATATTTGACGAAGTTTTCATGCATTGTTACGGACGACGAAACTTATGTCCTGGAGGATTTCAAGCATCTTCCACGGCTGGCTTTTTATTCTGCTATGGCCAAAAATGCTACAGCTGAGCATTTCAGAACGAAGAAGGCATAGAAATTTCCCAAAAAATACCTTTTGTGGCAAGCAATTTGCACGTGTGGCCAAAAGAGTAAATCTTTCGTCACTACAGGCACAATCAACAAGGAGATCTATCAGAAAGAGTGTCTGCAGAAGCGATTGCTACCCTTCATCAAAAGTCACAAACAAAAACCTTTGTTCTGGCCCAATTTGGCATCATGCCACTATGCTTAAACTGTGATGGAGTGGTACCAAGCAAATCAAGTGAACATTGTACCAAAAACCTCAAACCCGTCAAATTGCCCAGAGCTACGACCAATCGAGAGATATTGGGCTCTGATGAAGCGGAAGCTTTCTGAAAAGAAACACGGAATCAAAGACATCAAACACTTCTAGAAAATTTGGACAAAAACGGCTTCTACGATTTCAGAAGAGTCTGTACAAACCCTAATGGACGGAGTTCAGCGAAAAGTTAGAAAATGTTATGCAAATATCAAATAACTATGTATTGTCTTCACGAATTGTTAAAACACATCCCATGAATCTGAAATAAACAACTACGACGGAAATACAATGCCAAATTTAAGTATTATTCATGTTTTGAGGTGTCCGGATTATTGCGGATACAGACCTTAATAACTGAAGTAGCAGTTCTGGTGAGAAGCTCAATTTCATATCCATCACATGCTGGTAATATTCAGCATCCGTCAGCATGCTGGTAGAATTCAGTAAACGTTCGTCAAAAACCATCTTTAAAAATTGATAACAGATGATAAAAAAAAATGCCAATGTTGATAACCAAATTTGTTATGTGATAACAGGTGAGTTCAAAATGATATCTTAGATAAAAAAAACTTGTTACTTATTTGATATCAGTTCTCCTTTATCTAAAGTTAAGGGTCATTCCTTAGTTCAACCGGCAAAGTCATAGTTACAAAAAAAACACCATGCTGAATGTGTTTCCTTCACGGTGCTGGGTTTCTTTTCCGATCTGGACTATAAATTTTTCGTAAAGAAACTTCTTGGTTCCTTGGGCAAATCGAATGATTGTACTTATCACATATTCAAAACAAATGCAAAAAGTAATAATTATGAATTAGGCAAATAGGCTTAAAGCAAGCAATAAGCTAATAGTGAAATCAATAAGCGTGAAAAAACGGAATTGTTGTCAAGAATAATTTCGCCAGGCATAAGATTACTACCAAACAGTAAAATGCATTTGGCTGTTTTCCCCATTTTCATGTGAAGTGAACGCCATCGGACCATCCAACACGAATTACTTTTTCCGCTACAAAATTGCCAAAAATTCTCTAGCGAAAAAAAAAACTCGATTACCGGAAGTCGTAATGCATCGCATCTTTCGGTTCCAAAACCTGAGCCTCAACCGACTGCAGCCATCTACCTCACAAACATATCACAAAGTGCAACAAAAATCGAATCAAGCTGCTGCTGCTGCTGCTGCATCGATGTAAAGTGCCATCGCCGTTTTTGTTTTGTGTGTGTTCTCGTTCCCTACTGAACCGAACCTACACGTTCGTGTTCTCGCTTCATGCTTTGTGGATCACATTACAAGATCCCCCGAAATTCGAGCGCAAGGAAAGGAACCAAACCGCACAAAACTCGTTGTCTTTGTTTTCGTACGTTTATTGAGCACCATACGGACATAAATTGCAGCGTGGAGATCACTAAATAAGTTCGAAAATGTGGTCGCTCTGTCCGTGGTATAGATTGGACGGATTACGACCCATGGTCCAATGGTCCAAAGCCAGCAGGAGAAACAGGTGCGCGGGAAAGAGTTATATCCCATCCATCTATAATACGCAAGCACGAGAAGGAGCAGCACATCAACCTGCGAATTTTGGCGAACCTTTCCAAAGACGAACTCAGTCCGTATTTTTGGCTTTTCGATGTGTTTTTCAGTCACCCGACCGCAAAGGGTTAAGCCCGCTTATCTAAAGCCCTTAGCAAGCGCAACCCTGAGGCCTGAGGAAACACGGAGCAACTCTTTTCCTTTCCATCCCAAAGCGAACACCAACGATAATAAAAAACGGACAATGAACAGCAGAAGGAGAAAAACGTTTCTTTATGGGGGCAGATGTTGAGCGCACCGGTATTATTATGTTTACCTGGCCAGTTGCTCCTGTCTGACGCTGCACATATACGCCCTGTGGTCGATCTTCATCAAACGTTCCCAAAAGTACGAGCTGAAAGAGATTTTGGTTTTGCTTCGTGAAGGAACATATATGTAGCAGCATATCCCATCCCATCGCCGCTGTTTTCATGTGGAGCCTTATGTTGAAGCAAAAAAAAAATGGAACCAAATATCCTCGCCACTAACGAATGGTTTGCTCTACTGATGGATCTGAGGATTGCGTCAGCTGGCAGCTGGAAGTTTCCTAATGGAACAGTTTCACATCGGTCAAGCCATTCGCATTCATCGCCCAATGGTATTGGCAATGGAATCTGGAAAAAAAGATTTTGCATGGGTCATTTCTCGATGCCACGATTTTCACAGTTTTGCACAGAATGTTTTGTATAATTTATTCAAAGTTGAGGTAAATACTGAGGTCTTGCCGAATTAAAGTTATACGATATCGATGAACTTTCAAAATATATCACACTTCTGCCTTTGAATCCACCCTGTGGTTTAAAAATCATTATAGGTATAACCTAGGACAGGACCTGCCAGCTGTTAGTGCAAAAACAAGACCATTTAGCTGTCAAAAAAGACCGTTTTTTATTGGTCGCTGTGACAACCGCCTCTACCGCTTCCGTTGAGTTACGTTACAAGCACTCAGTTTGTTGTTGGTTTGGCGGTGTTGCTAGTCACTGCTTTTTCACTTTTTTCGTTTGGGTTTTTGGATCGCTCCTCCTAAAAATGATACTTTCTGGAAAAATAAAGACCAGAAAAAAGCTTACGAAGATTTAAAAGTAACGCGTATTATTTATTTGACTTTTTAATATCATCCTTTTCTTCCCTGTAAGTTTTGTATTCGTAGAGCCTCAAATTTACGAACCTCTCCATTTAAAATATGGACAATTGTTAAATGTTTACTTTATTGAATATTACCAAGTATTAAAAGAATATCGACGAATTTTGATTATATTTTTAATTACATTATTTTCAATGGGATTACTGTGTAAACATATCTGGCAACACTGGAGCGACCCCCAAATCATAGCAATCATAAATTTATAAGAGGTCATCTCTCTCTGAGCTGGCAGGTCCTGTCCTATGGTATAACGGGGTATAACTAATAAATGAGAATTTTCTTTAAGGACCATAACAAAATGACTTGTTTATAGTAAGGAAAACTGATTGATTTATTTTGAAGGCACGTCTCTTCACTTTAAAAAAAATTGATGAATATTTGAATACGGTCTATCAGCTGTTCGACGAAGCTTTGTCCTGATGTTTGAACAGGAGCGTTGTACCAACAGTTGTACATCTTCTTTATCGATTTGGCGAAGCCATCTTTTGATTGTATTAATCAGTTGTTTAAAGAAATTTTCAATCGGGTCACACTGGGGAAAATTTGTTGGATTGCGGTTTTTTGGTACATACAGGAAGATTTTTTCCCGACGACAACAGTTGTTTTGTGATGTGTTATTTGTCTCTAAAATATCAATCTCCTTCATCGGTTTCTGAAATACAAACAAATGCCCGTTGCTTCCACTCTTCGTTACTGTCAATCCAGAAACACTCCATGATTTGCTTTATAGTATCCCACCATATAAAACTAGCGGACTAGCGGATGTGAGCGTGGACGTCTTCGTACGTGGCCCCACCATTCGTATCTTCTTGGTAATGCGACGCTTTCACAACAATTGATTCGCGGATTTTGGTAAGTTATCGTTTCGACAAAGCTTTACCATTGACTGAAAAAGTTGCCGTTCATATCCCCGTATTGACTGGCGGTTATACTTAGTCAATACTGCAGTTTGTGTTCCAAATATCATGGTAGGAGCGATAACTGATTCGTAAATTGTTCTTGCAACACTCCAGGGTGGCTTGTACTCTTTCAAAAAATTAAAAACAATATGCGAGTTGCGCAAAGCAGTACGGCACCTAGTGCGTATCGTCATCGGGCGCTCGACCCGAGCGGTCAAATATAGCTCCACCCAAAATCATGACCTTTTCAACTACCTCGGCATTAGGTTCCCTTACAAGTACCTTGCACTTTGCCTCATTCAAATTAAGACCAACAAATGACAGGTACTCCTTAAGTTTGGACACAGTCAGTTCAACGTCCTCCAACGTCTCAGCAAGAATGATCATGTCAGAATGGAAGTGATATGTACCCTTCCTGATTAAGCCTCAAATTACTAACCTTATCAGCAACAGACTCAAGAACTGCTTCCATCACTAAATTGAGCATGTAAGGTGAAAGAGGACAACACTGTTTTATACCACGTCGTCGTTCAATGGGCCTTGTGAGCTGCCACTGCCACAGTATCTGCTGCTGCTCCTCTCGTAGACACTCGATCACTCGGTTAATGAGATGCTGTGAAACATCTTTTCCTAGAACGTTTCAAAACAAGATGTGTAAATGAGCGTTTGCATGTGAACAACAGTTACCTCTCAAAATATCCGGCAGAGACATCAATGAAACACGATCAAAAGCCTTTTCAATATCAAGGGACATAATTATCAGCGGCTTGCCTTCAATCCAGCTCTCCTGCATGACCTGTTGCAGCACATGGAGGTGGTCTGTAGTGAAGCGCTCTGGCAAAAATGCCGCTTGATAAGACCCTATAGGGCCAACAGATTCCTGTAGTTTGGTTAAAATCGAAGTCTACTTTATCAAGAAGACTGGCAACTTTGCCAAAAGCCACGCGACAGTTACCGCAACGCCATCTTCGAGAAAAGGTAGAACTACTCCACGCATGTGTGCGTGTCAGTTCATCAGTACACGCACACAAAACGATGCAGCAGCTGACTATATTTTTCGTCTTTTGTCGCTTGAGTCAGCGAGTAGTCCTATTTCGCATTTCAGAGAATCAGATTGATTTGCAATTGGAATAAAACATTTGAGGTGGACTACAAACAGTGCAGTGTATGTGGAGTGCTGACACCCACACTCGAAGAACAAGACATAGCAAAAAAACAAAGCTGAAATCTACTGTCAACTCGATTACAGTTAATTTTTTTTTTTCAGGGTATGGAGGAAGGTGCTCTTTTGTGGGTCTATGGATCTATGATTCGGCCTATGCTTAAAATTTGAAGTTAACACTAATTAACTATTTTTACCCTGAAAATCAAATATATACAGTAGTATTATCTCACTGACCTATCAATATGAAGAAAAATTAAAGGCAGGCAACTTTTAACGATAGGCCGAATTCTAGATCTATAGACCCACATTAGAGCACTTTCCCCTATTTTTCACAAGCAATGAGTATAATATTTTGCTTTGATATTTATTGGCAACGTTTTCTAAGTCTCGAAGAAGACTTCAATGACAATCAACTTTTAAAGCATCGATTTTCAAACGCGTCAAAGTTCTCCATCCAGTTAATGGTGTCAGCAAGTTGGTTCCTCTAGACACAGTGGTATTGTAATCAAAACGGGATGCATCCAAATCACGGAGCTGGCGGTGTATTCTGTTTTTCTCGAATTGCCTATTTGTATAGTTTATTCAGGCTGAGTTGTTGACAATTTGTTACAGCTATTTCGATTCGTTGGCTTACTGCGACCATGCTCAGAATTTATCGTGTTGCTACGATGCGAAGGAGTACGATACATTTGCAAGATTTCCACTACTCTTTCTAACCAAAAAGGATTAACACACAGCAATACACTTTGACAAAAGATGATTTTTTTTGTTATTGTTGTTATGTTTCACTGACATGATGTCACACGCACACCTCTTTTTTTCGAAGAGAATTACTAACACATATATACTGAGCTTCTACCTTTGCTACATAGAGGAGCTGTACGCAGTGACGGTTGACATTTGTATGGGAAACGTGAAGAGCTGCCAGTCTTCTTGATAAAGTAGTCTTCGTTCAAATCCATGCAGCGTAAATTTTGTACGCTGTACAACTTAGACAGATCCGGCGATAATCGTTGATTGACTTAGGTTTTCGCACTTTGGGGATAGGCACGACGACAACTTTTTTCCATTCCAATGGATGCCTATAGTCTGTGAATACTTTCTCTAGCAGTTCATGTAGTTCCGCAATAGTTCGGTCATCACAATACTTGAAGAATTCTGAATAGAGACTGTCTACAACAGGCGTCTTTCCGTTTTTCATTTTATATATTATACCTTCTACTTCTGCTAGGGACGGTGGTTCAACTGCCATAGTGTTCTGACAATCATCAATCACTGTAGGAATTAATGTCTGTGTGCACTCCTCTTCAATCCAATCGTTCAACTTTATGAGAGTACTTATTCCTGCGTTCCTGTTCCGCTTGGTAAATCTCATTAAATACTTAAAGTTTGGTTGATCCTTTGCCCCTTTGGTGAAGATCTTTAAAAAACCGAGTAATCTGGTTTTCTTCGGCATCTCGTATCTTGCGCTTCAATTCATTCTTGGCTTCGGCTAGCTTGTAAGCCCATTTCGGGTGATATGACTTCCGAGCCCAAGAGCAGCATCTCTTGACTTGAGCTAAAGCCAAACGACACTCACGAGTGGCGGAAATACTTGTGGATCGCTTAAGTTCAGAAGTGGTAACAGTGGTTATCTTCCCTTGTCGTCAGAAGGAGTAGAAGGCGCGTTGGATTGTAGTGCCTCAACATTTTTTTTTCTGAATAGATTCGCTAAGCAGTAGAATAGGATCAATATCGATTTTTGGAGTAACCGGAACCTTGCGGAATGGAGCGTGGCAAACCGTTCGGTTTCAATTATATTAGCCATAAGGACCTTATGATCAGTTGGTATGTATGCTGGTTTTATACACCGCATACGTTTCAAGTACAAAAAGGAGCTAAGGTGCGTTAAGATATGATCGATCTAACTAGAGCGATTTCCAACTTTCCAACTTTGTTTAAAACATGAATTAGCTAGAGTGCTTCGCGCACTAAGCCTTTACAGATTAAAGAAAACCCGCATCTGTTGGCCATTTTCGTTGAACCGTTCTTGTCCAACAATCTTCCCGATTAAAGAACTCTCATCAGCAGTAAAAGAAAATGAGCCAAGCGGACTGTTAAAATCGCCTGCAATAATGAGACTCCGTGTGTTATTTAGTCTACCAACCAGTGATCTTAATCCAGCGAAGAATCCTGAGTTATTTTTGTTAGGTCCATGGACGTTAACGACCTGAATTGTTCGGGAAGCAGCTCCAGCCTGAACCCAGAAAGGAAAACACAACATAATAACTAAACCCATTGACTGATACTGACTTAATAGGCAAATGTTACCTGGTATGTAACCTCAGCTAAGTGGATGTTTGGACCATATTTTTTCGAAAAATGAACCTGTACATTAAGACCTGCCCATACAAGCAGTGCCAACCCTCGTTTCTTAATGCCTGGCCTTTGATTCAAACACCATCGGTAATTCGATGTCATGACATCACCGCACTGCACGTTAACCTCCTGTAGCACTGCTAGATAAACGTTCTGTGATAAAAAGTAGAAATCAACAGCATCCCTTTTCTCAACAGTTGTACATCCGTTTACGTTGAGAGAGGCAAATGTAAGACCGGTTTGAGAGTTCAACTCTATACACGGATCGCTGATAATAGGTGTGACATGTACTTCCATTCGTCAACAAACAGTGCTGAAGTTCTCTTCGTTCAATCCTTCCTCAACCGCAGAACGCTTCCAAAGGTGACACAAGGTTCACTGCCTTTGCCCAGCTGATGTTTTGTTATAGAACTATCTCTCTGTGAAAGAGTGAGGCGATAGCTTTCACTGCTTGTACTGTGCACACAGATTGTGATCTCCATCAATGAAATTAACAGTTGAAGAAAGCTCCGACCAACATCAATACGACCCAGTTTGAAATTAAAGACATTGTCACTCAGGCCTTCTTCTGAATCAGGAACCTCCCACGAAGTGAGTAAAGATGGATGTTTCAACTGTAATTCATCCGTAACTGAATATTTGAGCAACACCATAGTTTCATTAGTGGTAGCTGCTACCAAAGAATCTTGGATTAGCTTCAGAATTTGGTAACCAACTGTGAAATCACCATTCGCGAACTGGATGGTAGCAATTTGAATGCCTGGTATAGTGGAGTCAAACTAAATTCGTAAGGGCATTTACACACTATGCTGTCATAGTGTGTCCTCAAATCGCCCGCCCCGTGGTAGAACATTTCACAGACTTGTGTGCCAGCGCTTCTGTTTGCCGACTCAAAATTAATGCAGGTTGAGTCCTGCTAAACCCGAATGCTTGCATTAAAGTAGTTCGACGAGGCTGCAAGCCATTCGGACCCACCCCAAAACCCTGGAGCTTACAACCTCCGTAAATATTCCTCAATTTTTGTTGCGATCGGCCACTGTTTGTTGCGAGCTCACTGTGTACAATCTCGAAAGCATCATATACTATTCGGTCGTAGTACAGATCAGAATGGCTCCTTACCTCACGTACTGCTAACTCCCAAAGCTGCTTGCTATAGGGCTTGAACAAGACATTCTTCGGAGTCACGTAATAGAGCTGATGAACAAGTGATCCAAAGAGGCAATCGCCATCTCTCGGAATTTGGACTAGCCAATAGCGGCCGCCAGCAAAATCAAGAACTTTCTCCACGATTCCTGATGGTGGACATTAAAATTTTCAATAATTAGGTATATAACTCAGTCAGCACAGATTTTCAATCATACCAATCTTCAAAGGGTTATGTCACGGTATATCAACGTGGTTGCACATCGAACTTATTTGTACTTATGCTGGATATGGAGACGTGAAAAGAATAAGATTATAAATGGCTTCGAAGTTTGCCCGATAGTGTTAGTAAGGGATAAATAAACACCTTGAACTAATACATGAATGATACTGTGTTTTAGAGGATGGTAAGCATACAGTGTATTAAATGATCAAGCGTATAAACATGCTGAATGAGAGGTGGTATATATATTTGTATGTGGAAAAAGCAACGCTAAATGTATATGTACACAGATAAAAAGAAACATTGAACTTCCAGCGTAATCTAATGCACATAAAGGGAATGCTAGATTTGGCAGAAAATTGAAATTAAACGAAGGGAAATTTTACACGCTTGTTAAAATTAATTATTTTTTTCTGTGTATATATGATGCAAATTTATGTCATTTTCAGTTTTAAACCTGGGTCAAGTCGGAGGGGGGACGGATCCAGGGTCGAGTCGGTGTGACGGTATTGGTGCAATCGTGTAACATTAAACATTTTGACAGTTCATGTTTGTGTCTATTTGGTGAATCCGGGTTGGACCTCGAAGGGAATTGGGACTAGGCCTCAGCGATGTTGAGTCGGATCCGGAGCGGATCCAGATCCGACCCGATTGTATAGAAAAACGTTTTGACAACTGTTAGGGTCTACCTGGACGAGCCCAGTTCTGCACTGGCAGTACACACTTAAATTAGATTTTGCTGTTCGGTAAAAAAATTGACGAAATATTTCGGTAAACATAACATATTACCGATTTTTCGGTTAACATAAATAAGTTTACCGCAATTTTGTAACACTTTACCGAACGATCTTTTATGTTGTATTTAATTTACAGTATTCGGTAGAAAAAATACAATTCATACGGTAAAATCAAACAATCACTGAATACGGTAAACACTTTACCGAACAAAACGTAAAACGAACTCTGAATTACCGGAGCTCGGTGAAGTATTATTATATGTCAAACTATTGGCCATTTTCTATGAAGTCTCGTCGTTCCAGTGGTTGGTTATGTTTCAGAAGGTGGTTTGGAAAGTTTTAATTAAAATGTGGCCGAAACCCGAAATCAACGGTGATGGAGCAGGTATACCAGCAGCCGGAGAAGCAGGATCTCATCGAGATTCTCCATAAGAATTCATCTAACTTTTCATTCTCCTAATTGTTTACAGGTTTTTCCAGTGTTCGTATGTTTTTACTGCCGGGAACATGTCTCCAGATATGTTTCCGTATTGCACCACCATTATTATTAATTATCATATTAATGGTAATTTGAATTTTAGTTCATATATCCGAACATGAATGAATAAGATAATAAACAAATAACAACGAATATAGTATTGTTTAATGAAACCATGACATCCAAATATGTTGGTGTTTAACAAAAAAAAAACAAAATATATCGAAACGATTCGGTACCAGACTACAAAAATTACCGAACGGTGCTGTAGTTTTTGACAAATCATCAAATCTCTCGTTACCGAACTGTATTTATAATAATCTCTCGTTACCGAACTGTATCTATATAACGGTATTTTTTGACATTTCATCGAAAACTTCGAGTACCGAACGTTCGGTAATTGATTTAATTACCGAACAGATTACCGAACGTTCAGTTGTTAAAAGTTCGGTAAAAAATTACCGAGTACTGTAAAATTTTCTAAGTGTGTACACAAGGTTTTTTTACACGGTTTGTTTTCACAATTTTTGGTACAAATACTCAAAATTAAAAAAAAAACTGTATTTTAACCATTGCATGGAAAGGTAAGGCATGCAAACACAATTAAAGCAATATAAAGTGTTTAAGCATGTGAATTTATCAACTCTATTTAGTTTTTTTTTCGCGGTTCCATACTAAAAGTGAAACGTATCCCCCGTGCAACTTCTTTTTTGCAATTTCAGGGAAGTTTTCCTCGGAACTTCCTGAATTTCTGAAAAACTCCTGCTTTACTAGAAAGTACTCCCTACACACTTAGATTATTTTACAGAAATCTGTAAGGTTTTACCGAATTCTCAACAGCTGAACTTTCGGTAATCTGATTTTACGGATTTCGGTAAAATTTTACCGAAATCCGGTAATTTTTTTACAGATATCTGTAAAATTTCGCCGAAATCCGTAAAATCGGATTACCGAACGTTCAGCTGTTGAGAATTCGGTAAAACTTTACAGATTTCTGTAAAAAAATCTAAGTGTGTAGACTTCTGGAAAGTTTCTTCAAAGTTTCTACCTGAACTTCAAAAAAGCCTTCACTCTGAAATTCTGGAATGATCGATTCTGAACTTAAGGAAAGCTCTGTAGTATTCATGAGTAGTTCCGACTAAGCCTTTAGGAAATTTTCTTCGGAACTTTTGGAGAGTCCTCTCTTGAACTTCTTGTTTTTTTTTAGTTTCTTGAAATGTTTGAGAAATTCCTTCCTTCTTCCTTCCTCCTCTGGTTGGATGTTCCTGAAATTCTGGGAAGTTTTCTCCTGAGAAACTTAGACGAAAATAATGCTGTTTGGGTCTGATGGTATCACAAGAACATGGCGGCAAACCGATGAAAGTTTGAAAAAGGAGTATTTTCGGCCTACAGTCTAGCATGGCGGTGGTAAGTTACTTCACATTGATTTTTAAACCATCTGAACGTGACATTGATTTTTGTTTTTCTGCCAGTAGAATCATGGTGTGGGGGTCTTTGGCTACATTCGGCCTTAGAGAACTTGAGTTCATTGATGGAATCATGACCAAGGAGGTTTATTTTGACATTTTGAAGTGAAAACTACCAGCGTCTGCACATAAGTTAGAACTGGGGCGCAGATAAACGTTCCAACAAGACGGAGCTCCGAAGCACACCTCAAAGCTGGTTTCACAGTGGTTCAAGGAAGAGCGTTTCAAGGTTGTGGAGTGGCCAATTTTGATAATTTAGGTCTAGGAGCAAAAACCAACAAGCATCCAGCAATTGCGGCAGGTAATCTCAACTGAATGGGACAAAATCATTCCGAAAAGAACTGCTGAGATTGTTGAGTCGATGCAACGACGATGCCGAGCAGTTATTGAAGCCAAAGGTGGTCACACGAAGTACCAAAACTATGTGAGCCAGAGGGGTGGATATACTTTTTGCGTTATTTTTTAATTTTATTCTATCTTTATCTCAAATGCAAGATGTTTAACATTATTTTAAACTCACATCAATTTGCTTTGTTTTTACATAAATAATAATAAACTGAACAACAATTAACCGTGTTTTAATTTTTGGGTGGGTTTTTTTGAAGAAATTTAATTTTCCAATGGAGGTGGATAAACTTTTTTAGCATACTGTAGATATCACTCTCATCAATACATGAGCCGGAACGCCAATGGCTGTACTTCTCTTCCGAAGGAAGACGTGACCATACATTTTGTTTCAAAAATATATCGACGTCGGTTGGGATTGAACTCAGACCCACTATATTAACAATATTAAAGCGTACGAACATAGGCAAAACAGAATTACCAGCTTGCATGATAATTCCTAGGATATATTATTTAAAAATTCTAAATCGTGCTCTTCATATTCATACACCATCGAATGCTCCATTCCCAGTTCTTATTTCTTCCAGTCGAATGGCTTTGATTATAACAATACATTCGGACATAAAAAAATAAAAATAGAAATATATACATACCTACATATAAATTCAAGAAGTTCCGCCAAGCGTGACGAAGATTGAACATCTGCTCAGCTTTTGAACTGCCGGTCGGTGCTGCTTTTATTCTGCATACAGCGCGTCTCATCAGGCAGGCAAGCCATTCATACACATAACAGTCTATCTATAAGAAAATGACACTGGGTGCGTCCCAGCTAACAACATGTAAAAAATAATGACAACATAAAACTGCTCGCAAACAATACGAATCTAAACTCAGCTGATCGGGAACAATTCCGTCGCTGTTGATGTATGAATAATTACGGCTACTAAGATCGAACTAGTCTAATTGGCTGTCTGCGCAAACACGTGTAACGTGGGTTTATTTGGAAGGCAAATGTCGATTTGAGCATTTCCCGCCAAAAGCAAAAGCAAAAACCAAGGGGGTTTGAAAAAGTAATGCGCAATTATCTATCCCTATGTTTGCAAATTTATGCAAAAAAAAACTCGTCGCACCACGTTATGTTGGAAAAATGCAGGGGTTAAAATTTTTCGCATAGAACCTGACCGTTTGGAGGTTCAACTGGTTCCGGATCTAGTATTGTAGCAAGTTCTTTGTCAGAAATCGTTTCCTGCTCACTGTCTAGGATGGTTGTTTGCCTCTAGGGTTACCCCTATATATTATTCAATTTTACAGTGCTTCCGAGATGTTTGAGCCCATCCTTGCCAGGACGAGGTAGAAATGCATGATGAGAATAGGGTTGAGTAGAAGCCGGATGAGGGTTGAAGATAGCACGGAAAATTATACGCTAGAATGCAGATCAATTGTCGAAGAAACGCATTCTTCTTTCAACTGCACTTTGGGCTGCATAGATTGAGAGAATGTGTTTTGTTCAATCCGAGAGATTTCCCACGAAATTGTTTGTTTGGTGATGTAAAGAGATATCCCTAACTCAAAACAAATAATTGTTGTAAATGTTGATTCCGAATTTCTTGTAAAAAGTGATCATTTCGACCACTGTAATCAACAACATAAAATAAGTGTAGGGCCTGAGTTCGAGTCCTTAAAAATCCATAAAATGTAAAAATCAGAAGTGCCATAATGCGTTCAACCTTTCTGCCGTCTCATAATAGAGAGCAATAAATGCGTACAATTCAAAATCACCCCAGTTTCCTGTCAACAGACAAACGCACCCCAATTGATATAAATACGCAAAGGGGATGACTTTGTCCTTGAAATGACTGGCTCCCCTCGCCATCCCGTTTCCAAATCGAGTGCAAATCATCGGACGGTTGTTAGTTTGAATGACTACGCCTGGTGGTAAGATTTTCATGATTCCCATTTTTGTTCTTCTTCTTTTTTCAAACTATAATCCCACCGGTTTCACGCATTGCACGTGGTTAAGGGTCCCATCTCGCGATGGTACGCATACAACCAATGTTGAAATGTGCAAATAAGTATTTTCCCCTCTGTTTTCCAAATGGAATGATTTTCCGTTTTGTGAAACACATTTTGCAAGCTGTGAGGAAAACGTGGTCACAACTGCGTGGTTCGTCCTGAGAGATGTGAATCAGTATGAAAAATCCCGAGAATTTCATAACATAATCCCTGCAGGCCTCCCCGCTCTTCTTAAGTCAGCAGTACCCAACATCCACCGATGCTACATTTTCTTTGTTCGATCGCTGCTATGCTTGGCAGCCAACAGGATGATGCTCTTTACTTGTGCCGAAAGAAGTACCCGACCCGCTGCCACGGATTGGGTTCTCATCAGGTAGCGATAGATACACACGCACAGCATCGAGCGCACAAATCCCTGGCTGACTGAACAAAGAGAGTAAACCAGTAAGAAAGGAAACACCTGGAAACTTGAGAAGATTTTTTGCCCTGCGTTCTGCGATCCTCTTCGCTTTCATGATGTATTGTAGTTGAGTTGCTGAAGTGGAATGAAAGTACTTAAATTTCCGAACAAATGAGGTAAGAAAATATGAATGTATTTAAAATAGTTTATGAAATTTTAAGATAGACGAAACTGCAAATTTCAAAGAAGTTCAAAATAAAGATTTAATTTTACATAATGCAGTAGATTGAAAATGGGGTATTGATCGTTCATTTATATCAATAGTTGGAAGTTGGATTGATGAAATATTGAATAATTAAAGGGTGTTCCGATCAAACAGTAATGTGTGTGAGTCGACCAAAGTTTTTAAGTTTAAGTTCAGTTAATACAGAATAGAGGAGCAATATATACAGCTAAGCTTCCTTTTTACCGATTTCGAATTGCCGGGTCTTTCGTTTAACACCTGCCATACAATTTTGTACAGCCTCCTTGTCCCTTTTATTCGCCGCAGGGCACCAGTTTGCTTTGAACTGTTTCTCGCTCACAACAGCTTTTTGAGTCTTCTTAAGGTTCCGCTTAACGATGGCTCAATATTTTTTGATTGGGTGAAGCTCTGGCGTATTGGGACGGTTTTTGTTCTTGGGCAACACTTGAACGTTGTTGGCAGCATACCACTCCATTGCCTTTTCCGCAATGCCAAAATAGAACGGAACAATTGTGTCGCATTAGGAAAGGCAGAAGACGTTTTTGTAGGCACTCGCTCTGATAAATTTCCTGGTTGACGGTTCCGGTCGCAATGTAAACGTTTCTCTTTAAGTCACAGGTATAGATGGCCTTCCACACCAGATATTTCTTCGCGAACTTTGACAGTTTAATGTGCTTGAAAATATCTGCCACCTTTCCCCGTCCGGTTACCGTTTAAAATTCCTGTCCAGAAAGCTGTTAAAGGTCTGCCTTGACGTAAGTTGCATCGTCCTGTACCACGCAATCAAACTTCGTCAGCATCGTCGTGTGCAATTTTCGCCATCGAGCTTTGGCCGACGTGCTGTGTTTATCGTCGCGTTTTGGAGTCACCACTTTCTTGAAAGTCGACAGTCCAGCTCGTTGATTAGATCTATCCACCGTTGAAGGCGCCATTTCCAGCTTCTTTGCGACATCTCGGACGGAGAGATTGAGGTTCCACTCGAAACAGCGGGCAACATTTTTTGGCGTCGCTGTGGCCTTCCGGCTTTCGACTTCCTCCCGATCCAGCTTTTCTGGCTGTCAAAAAACGTTCACCAAACACTTTCAATACGTTGGTAACAGTTTATTTAGCCACATTCAACAATTTCGCCAACTTGGCGTGAGAGTAGTTTGGATTTTCGACATGCACTTGCATGCGTTGCTTGTCTTCCTTCGACGACATTTTGATGACAGAAGTACTAAAGACTGTATTCGATGAAATTTGGACACACAAAATTTTCCTTGAGCCCGATTCTTTTCAAACTTTCTGGAAATAAAGTACTACTAAATGGTTAAGTTTTGACATCATTGGTTTATTGAACCTCTTCTCCCAACCCAAATGCCCGCACATTTGCCTTGATCCCTTTCATCAAATTTTGGGCAATGATAGAACCGACTTGCTTACTTACTTTTAACCACACTTTCTTTAGTTCAAGTTCATTTTCTATCAGTTTTGGAGTTTTAACGAGCCTTGCCTTCATGATTGCCCAAAATTTTTCAATTGGGCGAAGTTCCGGAGTGTTTGGAGGGTTGACGTCTTTTGGTACAAAAACTACATTATTATCTTTGTAACAGTCTAAGGCGGGCCGGGCATAGTGGCAAGATGCTAAATCCGGCCAAAACAGTGTCGGGCCATCGTGAGATCTCAAGAAGGGCAGAAGTCGTTTTTGGAGGCATTCGTCCTTGTAGATTTGTCCGTTGACGGTCCCAGAGGTCATTTTGCCACATCCGCAGATCGCTTGCCAGACAAGGAATTTTTTGGCGAATTTCGACAGCTTCTTCTTCCGTACACTCTCCGGAACGGTCAACTTAGAGGTGGCGACGTAGTGTTCCTGTCCTGGCATTTGTTTGGTGTCGGCTTTAATGTAGGTCTCATCGTCCATCACAATGCAGAACGGTTTTGTGAACCACTCCCTGTACAGTTTTCTTGCACGAGTTTTGGCCACCGAGTTCTGTTTATCGCTCCGGTTTGGTGCCTTCTGGACCTTGTACACATGTAATCCAGAACGTTTCATTTTTTTCTGCACAAAACATACTGAAACTTTCGCCTTTTTCGCAACATCCCTGATCGAAATGTTGGGATAACGCTTAAATTGGTTCAATATCATCCTGGCTTTCTCCGGATTTGATGTGCCACGTTTTTTTGCCACTACCATTTTTCCGCTTGGTTGTCTTACGGTCCTTGAACGTTTTGATCACATGAAATTCGGTTGAATGTGCGATTCCAAGCTGTTTTCCGATCCATCTATGCGAAGCGTTTGGGTTTTCGAAGTGAGTGCCCAAAATTTGTTGGCGCACTATTTCTTCATTCGAAGCCATCACTGAAATCACTCGACCGATTTTCACGAAACTCATTATACAATTGAAACAACACAATGAAATATATTCAGTTAAAATTTCAATAATTTTTACCCACACGCTAAAACGTTACGAACAATTTCATGTTTCCAAATTTCATCGAATACAGTCTTTAATCTTAATTTTGATCGAAACACCTTTTAGATAGATGACTTATTCAGGACACCAGAACTCCGAATCATTTTTTGACCAAAAAATCACATTTAGCACGCAAGTACAGGGTGTGGCAGAAAATATTGCAAAAATTTGTTCTATGTCTTTCAAATCCCAATTTTCAACTAATTCAAGCAATAAAATCAACATTTTCGAGTGCAGTTATCTTTATGAAGTCCTTTTAAACAAATTTATTCAATGTGTCCTCCATTTTTATTTATAACATCCTCGAGCCGACGCCGGAAGCCAGAGCATGCCTTTCGGACGTAATCCTCCGACATTGACTGCCATGTGCGTGTCAACGGATTAAGATCTGGACTACTAGGGGGCCACAAATCCTTCGGCCAAAACTTCATGTTATCGTTCAACCATTGTTGGGTTCGATTGGACGTGTTACACAACGCTCCATCATGCTGTAGAACAACGTTTTGGTTCTCGGAGAAGTTGGCCTTCACCCAGGGAAGCACTTGGTCCTTTAAAATACCGATATATACTTCGGTATTGATTTAAACTCCAGCATCAATGAAAATAGATGGCATTTTCAAACCGTTGGACGCCACAAAGCTAAACATCATGAGAACAGCCGGATGTTTGGTTTGAAATTTGAATTTCACTTTTTCCGGAACGTTCTCCATTTTCTGTGGTGAAATAAACCGGTCCGTGTGGCTGTTGTCCACAGCATGGATGCTGAAGAGCTTTTCGTCGGAGAACAGGATTATCATTTTTCCTTCTTCAACAAGGAAAGCAATCTCTTGGAACTAGTATTCGTAGTTCCTTGACCCGGTCCGTAACCAAGTATCACCAAAAACATCTTTTTGGTCAGTTATCTTGAAATTATGTTGTACAGGAGTATTAAGCATGAAATGAAAAACATCTTTTGTCATATGAAAGCTGAGAGGATGTTATAGCAATACATTTGCCTATAATAAGTCACTAGTATTTTTCTAGAACATATGACTTAATTTCAGACTCAAATATGACCAAAACAGCGCAATTAACCGATCATTATATAACATCTTTAAGCTCGCATAAGAAGTTCTAAAGATGCACTGCGTAACATGCCTTCGACAAGACGATGTCTTATCTAGGTAGTTTATAGCATAAAAAAAACCAATTGGTCATAATCAAGTTATTGAAAAGTAAATCTAAACGCAGAAATTCATGAACACAACAACTCAATCCAACAAGTCAAACTAGCAGATGTAAACACAGATCGAATTTGACAGTAATCTTTGTTATGAATATGATGCATACATTTTTATAAATGTTTCATATCTTTTTAAGAGACGGTTACAGAATTGGTCTAACTACAAGAAAACAAAACAAACATATTTTTCGGAACGACCACAAGAAACGTCATTTTCTCTAAAACTTCTGGAGCCAAATGACATTTCACTAAGAAGATGCTCTAATATGGTTATTATGATGTTATAATAACTAACTAAAATAATTTGCAATGGACCATCATGAGAATATTAATAGACTGCTCTCACGATGTATTTTGGACTCAATTTCAACTTCACGCCATAGCTATGGACAAAATTACAGTGCCGGTTGAAGCTTTGATTACAATTATTACTAAAAAAATCGAAAGCTGCGTTTGTTTTTGTCGATGTTTGAGATGTTACATTTTGAGTAAGAAAGAAAATTGCTCGAGAGACATTTTTTTATGTTTTAAAGATAATTTCAATCGTCAGTGTAGACCATTTATCTAATCCACCATGACGATTTTCGATGATTCCAACAGAGATGCTGCAAACTGGCAAATTATATGAGAATTTTCGGTTGTTTTTTTTAATCTTTAGAACGGCGCATAAATTATGCAAAAGTAAAACCAAAAGTTGCACCATAAAAACCACGTTGTGAGCATAAACAATCTTTAGATTTTTGATATTTATTGAATAATTGATTTGGCCAAAAACGATTGTCATTTTTTTACTATGAGTAGTGCATATTCTCCTCATAAACAAACATAATATTCTCAATCATAACAATCTTAACAATCTTTGTTAACTTCTGTTCGTTTGACATTTCTCAAACTAGCATGTCATGTTAATGTATTTCTGCATATGTTTTTACTTATAAATTACTTGATTGTAACCTATTTGTTATTTTGATGCTAGAAACTACCAAGATAAGACATCATCATGTTGAAAGTATGTTATTCAAAGCATCTTCAACTACTGCATCGGGTTGCGAGCAATTTTTGCACGGACCGATTTGATCACGTTCGGCGTGCGTGTAAAGCGCGGACGTCCGCTTCCCGGCTTCCGCTGCTTAGGACCATCCTGCAGGAACTTTTTTATGCAGTAAACTGTTACCAAATGGCACCCTACCACCTTGGCCATCTCTTCTGGGCGAGCAACAAACTGGTGATCACTTCTTTCGCGAACATTTTGACGAATTTGCAATAAAACGAATAGAATTTTTGGATGCAGCACTTGAAAGTAAACATAAACAAATACACTTTCGACAGAATTTAGTCACTAGCTACACGAATTATCCCAATACTCAAGTTTGAACATTTTCGCATTATTTTCTGCCGTACCCTGTAGTAGAATCGGTTTTGTAAAAGTGTAACTCAAATTCGAGTAATTGGAGTAAATATTCTAATTCTAATCTCAAAGAATTGAAACATAAGCGGGCTGGTTTTTTATGTTCGTACTTGTTATTAAAACATATCTATTTGTACTTCAATCATCTTGACTTAGCTGTAGGATAAAAACAGCAACAATGAGAGTAATAAGGAAACGGTAACCCTAATTATTGATTTGGTATCATGTAAAAAATAAGGAAAACGGCTCAGAAAAATTAAAAGAAATAATTGACATTCAAGACCAAAACAAGTGTTGTCCGATCTCTGTGTTAAAGGAGATTTTAAAAAAAAATGATCCTATCAAGACTTGACCGTTGAGTTGAATCAAACAACCTGCTATCAAATACGCAATTTGGTTTCCAAAAGAGCAAAGGAAAATACGATTGTTTAGCATTGCTTTCATCTAATATACAACTGGCTTTAGCACACAAGGAGCAATTGGCTTCAGTATTTCTGGATTTTTTGGGCACTTTTGATTCAATTTCCATAGATAAACTGGCAGATAGTCTGCACAGTCGGGGGTTATCCGGAATTTTAAATAATTTTTTGTATAATTTTCTGTCAGAAAAACAAATGACCTTCAACCAAGGCCAACTGACAACTTCCAGAATTAGCTAGATGGGCTTACCCCAAGGCTCATGTTTAAGTCCCTTACTTTATAATTCTTATGTTAAAGATACTGATAACTGCTTGGGCAATAGATGCTCGCTAAGACAACTTGCCGACGATGCCGTGATCTCTTTAAGAGGTCTACGTGCGGAAATCTTGCAATGACCATTGCAAAATTCCCTAAATAATTTGCCCATCTGGGCCAGAAATTTGGGGATCGAGTCTTCACCGCAAAAAAAACGAATTGGTAGTGTTTACTAGAAAGCGGTTGTCAGCCTAACTGCGTCTCGAGCTATTGGGAAATCTTTGCCCAATCTTTGCCCAATCTTTAACCTTCAAATACCTTGGAGCCATGTTTGATTCAAAATGCACTTGGAGTACTCACATTGCGTGTTTGAAACAATAATGTCAACAAAGGATCAATTTTCTAAGATCAATTTCCGGGACATGGTGCTCACCCGGTAGACCTCACTAAACTCTACTAAACAACTATTCTTTCAGTTCTCGAATATGGATCTTTTTGCTTCCTCTCGGCAAGAAACAGCCACCTTATTAAATTGGAACGCATTCAATACCGTTGTTTACGTATTGCCCTTGGCTGTATTCATTCAACGCGTAATATGAGCCTGGAGGTTCAGGAAGGATTGAAACCCTTACAGAGCCGCTTCTGAGAGCTCTCATCTAGAATACTGATCAAGTGTGGAATCAGTAACAACCTTGTGATTGAAAACTTTGGAGAAATGCTTGAATTTAGTAATCAGTCTAGATTCTAACGAATCTATGTTAACTACATGTCATCCGATATCAGTCTTCTATTCCTAGTGTATGCTCCCCTTATCACAATTCCTCCATTGATTATGATCTCTTCATGAAACAGGCTATTCTAGGATTTCCAGGTCAACTTCGACCTATTTTAATTCCCAATATTTTTATTGAAAAGTACCAACATATCAATAGCAATAGAAGAATTTTCACTGATGGGTCTCGCATTGATGGATCCACTGGTTTCGGTGTTTACAATGAATACTCATCTGCCTTCCGGAAACTTCAGGAACCTTGTTCCGTATATGACTGCTGAGCTGGAAGCAATCAATTTCACATTGGGGAAAGTTTCCGACATACCCATAGACCATTATTTCATCTGCTCGGATAGTCTCCGGTCGCTGAAAACAGTGAGGCACTCATCTAACTTCCTTTCAACAATAAGGGAGCAGAAGTGTACGTTGGTCGTAAGATCATTTAGGATTACCTTTTTATACTACTTTGAATCAAGGGAAGGAAGAAACCGTGGACCTCCCGTACCAAACGCTTCCAGAGTTAAACAGTGTGATAATTTCTACTTTATCGTTGGGAGCATGGATGCTAGAAAGATTAGTTTATGCTCCTTTTGCCTGGGGATAAACTTTTGGCATTTGAACCAAAAGCTTGGCAATAATTGCCAAGGTTATAGCGCTTTATCTCGCTCAATGGGAGGTAAGTTGACCAAAACTTACGACAATGGATTAATCCGAAGCTGAAAATAGCATAAAAAATATTGTGAAGGGATGCTATAATATATAATGAGAACAACATGTGTACTGTCTGCATGTCTTTCGATTGTAGTCCTGCTGCAATTGTAGATGGACTTGCATTATCATTGCCATGAAGAAAAAAAAAAAAAAAATTTCATACATTACTCGGGAATGCCATGGATGATTCAAAATTATGTATCGTATAGAGAATACTTACATTTTTCGTGGTAGGGTAAGATTTCAGCATGCTACCTTACCAGGGTCGCGATGCCTACAATCCGTTGTTGAGACTGCCTCCTAAGGTATAGCTGACGAGATACAGCTTTCTTACTCAGCCGCTGGTAGACAGACCTCCTTGGTGGACAGACGCTCGGCACGCACCTCCTCAATCTAGCTGAAGTCAGAAGGACAACAGTGCCCAGGCTGCACTACCAGCTAATTACGCAACCCTTAGCTGGCGGTATTTGTCATCTCTTGACCTGTGGAAGCATGAGGTAGGATCTTGTGAGGACCAGAGCTATGTTGCGGGGACGCACGCTCCATCACTCGAAGATGCTATTATACTTGCAAAAAATGGTATTCTAAGCAGTCAAATCCTGTCTATAAAAAAATTGATAAAAATGAAAAGTTTTCTACAAAAACAGAATATTACTGTATCATCATTTGAAGAATTACTTACAAAAAGTCGTACGCAAATTGCCATAAATAATACGCATGTAATGTATAATATATGCTAAAAATACCACAACTTTCAAATGAAATTTACAGCTAAAATCCATTGATTCAAAATCAACAGAGAATTCATATGATGATGATTATGATGATGAGATACTACCATCTATTGTAGCAAGATAACATTCCATAGCAGTGGAATAATCTGAAAAACGATTTAATCAGAATTCTATTGTTGTTTGTGATCTTCAAGCTCCTGTATGAAAGGCCAAAAACGTGTGGGCGGGCCCGTAAGCAGAGACACTTACGCGAAACCCGCGAATATAGGGAAGAGAATCTCCATCCAAAAGTGAGTTCACGCCCATAGCATTAGATTCGAGCCCTCGATTGACAGAATTAACCCAATAGATGAGGTCCACGAAATGTTAACAATGGGGAGGAGGCAGTCCCATGCTCCCTATCCAAATCGTTTACCTTGGGTGCCCTGATGGTCCCTCCCTTTTCACGTTTTATATTATGTCGATAAGATGATATTCAGTATATTTTGTAGTAGTCATTTGATTGCTTACCTTGTGTTAGAAAATGTTGCTGAAAGTAAAATTGGTTAGGGTTTATACCGTTCTTTATTGCTCTGTGTTGTCTCGATGGTACTGCTTTTGAAGAATTGACTTAAGGATGACCATATGATACTGCTCTTGGTCATAGGATTGGGGAGAGAACCGAAAGGAAAAAGAAATAGTGATTGGTAACACGCTATGCGCATGTGAGATTTTCATGGTGATATTCTCATAAAGGCCGGTGGTTCGACGGATGCATATGAGAGATTATTCCCGTTGAGTTTTCGCTCGTTTACTCAATTCCATCATGTTTGGTTATAGAATACAAGAAACATTTTACAACGTGCTTCATTTGGAAATAACAGGGCAATGATCCCCCATCGCCTCTTCAAGTGATCATTACAAGCTGTCCATTTGGTTCAGGCACTTTTGAACGTTGATGTGGCAGCCGATTCACACATGAAATCTGCCGCGACCGACTCGACAGAACGCGCCCATACCCCTTTCTGAACCGCAGGGCAGGGGTGTAACTGATGACTTTTTTCTTTATGTTTACTTAAGAGTGGTGCATCAGAATATTGAAATTATGTATATTCAAATTTGAAAAATGTACGCAAAAGAAGTGGCTACGAGTTTGCAACTCTTCAAAAAGACGCCGAGAGATTACCAAGGCTGTCAGTTGGTCACAGTTTATCGCATCAAAAAATCTCTATACTGAAAATTAATTTTAGTTTTATATTAAAAAATCGAAGGTAGGACTAACGAATTTACTCTGTACTTGTACTTGACTTGTACTTTTCATGAAGCTACCTTCGTAATTATTGTCAGACATGCAATTGTCAAAAGCACGAAGCATTTGTTAGCGCAGAAAGAACATTCGTGCGTTGTAAGAACGCAATTCAAAGAGCTACGATTATTTTGTCAGAAATTTAAAAATAAAACCATCTCTTTGATAGTTGCATGAATCATTGATAGATCTATCTTTATCGACTCTCAATGTAATTGAAAATTTATTTTAATTTATTTCATTTTCTGACATGGGATTCGATCCTGTATTTTTGGAAAGAGCTCAAGGAAATAATCCGTGCTCAAATCCGTGAACTACAGTCATGAACTTGAGAACAAGCAGAAATACCCCGTGAACTTAATCACTCAATCGTGAACTAAATCATATTTAAAGGCAAAAATCCTGAAAGAGTTCACGGTCCATTTTCATTTTCGGGAACGCTTTTGTTTCTGTATTGTTACTGAATCTGAGGTTGATCTCTCTAGGCCACGGTAACTTGCTAGAAGATACTTGATTAATTATACATAAAGTTAGAAATCTTGAACGCTCTTAAAAAATTCTTAACAGCACCAAAAACATGCATGAGTACGATAAAAGAGAGGCAGCGATTGGCTGGTCTTCACGAAATCCATTTCGTGCATTATACAAAATGGTGTAATGATAGCATTTCACCAGATAAAAAGCAATATTAATGTGTCATACAATAAAGGAGACATTTGTTCTATGTACAAAATCCATGTCGATGAAACGATTTAAAGTTAATTTACAAAAATAAATGGTCAGTGTAAAGACCGGTCCTAAAGGTTGTACGGAATCAAATTGCACCACTTTTAAATGGTTGTAACTTTTTACCCGTTGGGTATTTTCTGCTGAATTTTTGGGTGGAACTAGTTAAATGTATATTTGTTTACGCTGTGTAAGTTTCACCTTCAGATGGGCGAAGATGGAGTCGGAAGAACAGCAGCGGTGCAAAGAAATTTTGCGCAATTACCTCGAAAGTCCGGATCCTTTCATCGTGCCATCAGCAGGAAGCTGGGAATGGTACATTCTACGGTGTCTCGTGTTTTAAATCGGTACCACAAACGTTTGACCATCGATCGGAAAGAAAAAAAAAGTGGCAAAAATGGATCTCCGTATAGTGTTAAGGATCACAAGCGGGTAGTTCAAGCTTTTAAGAGGAATCCCAACAGTTCAGTTCGAGATGTGACGAAGAAACTGAATCTAATCAAAACTTTCGTGCGAGATGCGAAAACACGTGAAGGACTCCATACGTACAATGTCCAAAAGGCGCCTAATCGCGATGAACGGCAGAATACGGTAGGTAAAACACGTGCACGGAGGCTCTACACCTAGATGTTGACGAAACCACATTGCCTCGTTATGGATGATGAGATACATGTAAAAGCAGACTTTCGGCAGCTTCCGGGGCTCCAGTTTGTCACTGCTCATCATAAATTAGATGTCCCTGAGGACGTTAGAAAGCAGAAGATGCCAAAGTTTGCCAAACAATATATGATCTGGCAAGCAATTTGCTCGTGTGGAAAGCGGAGCACCCCATTCGTGACAACTGGAACGGTCAATGGGCATGTATTCCTAAGGGAATGCCTCCAAAAGCGTCTACTTCCTCTTCTAAGGTCACACGATGGTCCTACGATATTCTGGCCGGATTTAGCCTCGTGCCATTACTCGAAGGAGGTTCTGGAGTGGTACAAGGCTAAGAAGGTAAATTACCGAAGCATCTCAACCCCCCGAACGCACCGGAACTGCGGCCAATTGATAAGTACTGGGCCATCATGCAGCAGGCAATTTGGAAGCATCCTAAGGAAGTGAAGTCGGAGGAATATATGAAGAAAAAATTGATCGCCACGCAAAAAAAAAAGTTGGTCCAATTGTTGTACAGGACCTTATGAGTAGTGTAAAGAAGAAGGTTCGTGCATTTGGATATGGAATTGAAATTCAATAAAAAAAAACATGGGAAAATAGTCATAACATGTTTTATTTAACTTCCTGAAAGTTTGAAGATGATTGGTTGAACGGGTGAATTTTGCCGAATATTTGTGTGTGCCGCAGTTTGATTCCGTACACCCTTTAACTTGATAAATTAAGCGCGAAAAGCTAAGAAAGAAGAAGAAATGCAGTTGACATTACAATATGCGTTGTAGGACGGTGTAGGCCATAATTATATGCGATGTTGACTTAAAATGGATATTTTTGCGATATTTATTGAACATGGGCATATGACCTATGGTGGTCTGGTTAAACGATTGATAAATTTCATTATAGTTGAAATTTCGTTGCAAATCAAATCTTGTTAAACAGGCTTGTTAGATTTAAAACGTGGTGCATCCTGGCTAGTTTAGTCCAACAAACTTACGAATATAACAAAATACCATAACATTGAATTAAATATAACATGACATATTGAGACAGCAGATATCAACCAGCAAAAATACTTTCACTTCCATGAACTATAAAATTCGGCCATCATTTAAAGAACAGCACTGTATATTCAATACTGTCACGATCGTATGTTTTGAGGATGATACGTATACAATCGAATCCAAACAGCACCAGATGTTCCTGAATGAGGATCGTGATTGAAGTAGAATAAGATAAACAGGATTAGGAAGGTGATCAGGAAAAAAAATCGAAAAGCTGCGAGACACATCAGCTGGCATGAAATTACACACTTTTTCTACACTCCAGACCCATTTTTGAGATCAACCAGGTAGGTAAGAACAGCAGAACACTGAAAGGTCCTTAAGCACTGATTGTTTAAGCAGGTATCGGCATTTGTTTGGAAAAGAAGAGACTTTTACTTCGACAGCACATCAGCATGTTTGTCACCAACTTCAAACAGCCTGAAGCAGATGTTCTCGAATCTACTTCACTTTCAAACAAAAATCCATTTCCGGCAGCTTTATCCAGAGCAGTCATTTAAATGATTTATAATACGATAGGTAGGTAAACAAATAACAATTATTTATTACGCAACTGGTTTTCATCGCTGCCAAAAATTAAAAACCCACTTCACAGCTTTCCCAAGCATAAAAAAAATCGCTCAACCGAACCGAGGTAAAGCGTTTATTCCTCTTTGATTTCACCACCAAAATCCAAGAACAGTAGCAATTGGACCTGCAATCGATAGCCCCGAGGCGTAGGAAAAGAACGACGATCTCTGTCTCCACCCTTCGCCATGCATCCGTTGAGGCGGTCATTCATAAGCAGCATGATTCTGATACCACGCGGTCAGAACCGTCGCCTCTGAGCCTTGTTCTACGAAAAACGAGTTGCAAACCAGGGAGGGGGGAAAACGTTACTTTAATGAGAATTGCACTTCGGGCGTTGATGATGATGATGATGATGACGTTTTGGTTCTGTCCTTATTCACTTACATATTCAACTGCCCTGTCTCCCGTTGTTGACAATCATAAATTTCAATTCGGATACCAAGCGAATTGATTTGCCCTCGGGGGATGTTGCTGACTAACCGGTACCGTTTAGGGTCCTTTTGGGACGACACATACTGCGACGGTTGAAAGCGTTTGGATATGTTGCAGAGCGAAGTCGAACACCGGAAGGTTACACCGAGTCTGGTTTACTACGCACACCAAATTTATGATTTCAGCCAAATGGATTAATGTGCGCATTAAAAAAAGGACTATTCTCGGATGAATGATCAAAAAGAACGGAAAAAGGTATTTTAACAAACCAATTTGCATTTTATTCATTAAAAAATCAAAAACTACACAAAAATATGTTTATACCATGCAGCGTCACCTTGCGTAAGTTAACCGGAACTTTGGCCATAGGTGAAAAAAGGAGCTTGTAGGCATATGCTTCAGTTCCTTGGTAGCCTTTTTGATCTAATCATCCGTCGTTTTGGCCAGGAAATTGTTTGAATATACTCTTCTTCTTCTTCTTTCTTCGCGTTTCAAGCTTATTGCTTGCTCTAAACTTAGAGCTCTAAATGCACTTCCACATTGAGAGCTTTCGATGCCACGTACCACTTTTTCATTGGTATGATTGTGTGTCAAATATAATCACACCCTATGACCAGGGAGACGAGAAATTTTCCTTAAAGAAAAATTCCTAGACCAGACCGGAAATCAAACCCAGGCCACCTCCAGCATGGTGTTGTTTTGTAGCCACGCCCTTACCGACTAAACTATGCATGGAATAAAGGGTGTTTCGATCAAAATTTGGTTGTCTTAAACTTGACGCATTTCCTTTCATCGTGCATTAAACAAATTTGCATACCCCTCATTTTGAAGATGTGTGCGTGTAGTATCATGCCTCTATTTTGATTTTGAGATTAGCACTTCAGTTATCAAAATGCCGTCGAAGGAAGAGAAGCAACGCATCAAAATTTTCCACGTGCGTGGCGAGAATCCAAACTATTCTCACGCCAAGTTGGAGAATTTGTTTAATGTGGCTAAATCAACAGTTACCAACGTATTAAAAGTGTTCGGTGAATGTTTGGCGACAGCCAGGAAAGCTGGATCAGGGGAAGTCGAAAGCCGGAGGCCACAGCGACGACAAAAAATGTTGCCCGCTGTTTCGAGCGGAACCCCAATCTCTCCGTCCGAGATGTCGCAAAGAAGCTGGGAATGGCGCCTTCAACGGTGGATAGAGCTAAAAACTAGCTGAACTGTCGACTTACAAGATAGTAGTGACTACAAATCGCGACGATATACAAAACACGTCGGCCAAAGCACGATCGCGAAAGTTGTACAAGACGATGCTGACGAAGTTTGATTGCGTGGTACAGGACGATGAAACCTACATCAAGGCAGACTTTAAACAGCTTCCTGGACAGGAATTTTATACGACAACCGGACGAGGGAAGGTGGCAGATATTTTCAAGTACAATAAACTGTCACAGTTTGCGAAGAAATACCTGGTGCGACAGGCCATCTGTACCTATGACTTGAAGAGTAACGTTTACATTGCTACTGGAACCGTCAATCAGGAAATTTTTCTGAGCGAATGCCTACAAAAACGTCTACTGCCTTTCCTGAAGCGACACATTTTATCCGTTCTATTTTGGCCGGATTTGGCATCTTGTCAACAACGTTCAAGTGGTGCCCAAGGACAAGAACCCTCCCAACAGAACCCAGAAACAGTTCAAGGCAAACTGGCGTTCTGCGGCGAATTAAGTGGACAAGGAGACTGTACAAAATCTTATGGCAGGTGTTTAACGAAAGACCCGGCAATTCGTATTCGGTAAAAAGGAAGCTTAGCTGAATATTTCTCCTGTATTCTGTATTAACTGAGCTTGATAAAGAAAAATAATTTGACTTATTATTAAAAACTTTGATCGACTCACTCACATTACTGTTTGACCAAAGTTTCATCGGAACACCTTTTATACTCTGCTCTTCACATTGTCCAGAACTGCACACCAAAAACTAGTTTTGATATTTAGTAAAGAAACTTAAGGGTTTTATCGGTAAAGTCAAATTTTTACTGAATGATCTGTGCAATTTCTTCAGTTTTATAGATATTTTACAAAGGACTACAAGTTTTCGGTGATTCGGATAAAAATATTACTGCACATTTGTATTTATTTTACAGATATTCGTTGTAAACTAATGAACTGTCATTGAGCATTCGCTGTTCAGAAAATGATTTACCGAATTTCAGTAAAATCACAATAAATACTGACGCAAAATGTAAAAATCACTGGAATTCTTTACTGATTGCTTCAGTATATATCAAACCTGTCAAACCTCCGCCATTTTTGCGCGATAAAACGGTGGAATCTGTTTAAGATAAGATGAGGTGTGAAAGGGTGAAAATGGAAAGCGTGTTGGACGTACTACAGGTTACGGATGCCAAGGTAAATGAGCTTCTCAGTAAGTACAGTTCAAATATTTTCAAAATGAGCAGGCGGTATCATATTTTTGTTTAAACAGACCTCTTGCTCCCCATGAATTATTTCGCAAATGTGTGGTTTTGAATCGTTATAAAATGTATTGTATACTTCAATTTACCCCAAATTTTGGGTCATTGAACCATTATAATCCATCATAATATTCACTGGTAAATCTCTATAACGAAACAAATAAGTTATAGATCTCTGCTAAATATAAATATATGATGTGCAGTACCATCACATTTTGTGAGTTTATGTCCCTAATCATCCTTAAGTGTAAAGATGCAGTTGTGTATTCGCTCTAGAATTAACGCAAATCCGACTTCCCTGTGAACCGTGAGGACGTGATTTGCGTTGTTTTTTGCCAAATAAACTAAAGAACCTTCGAAACATATATATGGAGAGTCGTTTGCAAACCACAGGCCCCATTTGTTTGGATCTGTACGCAGTGTTGTTGGCTCCAGTCAATCAACTTCAAAATGCGCGGTCATCTAAGCACATGCGCAAGTTTATAGATGATGCATCATTTTTCCACCGTACTTTCACGAACTAAATTGTATTGCACCGTAAAGAGAAATTTCTGATTGAATTTGTAGTTATAGAGGCAATTATTTCAAGTGCAAATCCACTCGATTAAGAGTGCTGAAGTTTGCATGTGTATAAACTGTGCTTTTGCATTTAGGCTGGTTACAACAAAAACATTTAAAAAAAATATTACTTTTTACTTCTTTCAAACATGAGTTATCCTTTAAAATTATATTTATCAGCTGATTGTTGGCGCTACAAAAACTTGCACTTTTAAAAATGATAATTTATTTTGTTGTACTAGTTGTTAGCACTTTCTTCGCTTCACTGAATCTTTCACTATAGATTTATTCTTTTTCTTAACATAAGCCTTTGGGTTATGTATTTAATGTTTTTTTTTTTGTGTCTTTATTCTTCATTCAATATAGATTCCGTGTTTTTCGTGAAGTGAATTATTTCGGTAAATGTTTGGCTTATTGTTTTATTTTTGAGCATTAGTCTTTCTGTGTAGTCTCGACGCTATGGAATCAATTAACAAATATATTCAATAATTGAGTTTTACAACTAGAATTTTATAACGAACAAATCTGCTAGTGAACATTGTGACGTTACCCTTTCTCTGTTTCCTCCCAGCAAACACAAAATCGTATACGATAGCGGATATAAGTACAAAGTGGAGGCGATATACGTACATGCGTCCATTCGACTTCATGTAAAATGTACGTATATCGCCTCCACTTTTCACTCTTATCCGCTATCATATACGATCCTGTGTTTGCTGGGCTGGTACGTTGTATATTCGGCTCGAAATGGTCTACTTCACCGCTGCCGTATTTGATGGCGTCAGGCGTCTGCTGTGGTGCCCTGTTTTTCTATAGTGATGCAATTAGGAGCGCAAATCACCACCTTTCACCACCCGTACTTATATTCTGAATCATTCTTCTCTTTTCAGAGAGCGAGTAATGGCGCTATAACCATAAGCCATATGGGGCTAGGGCCATAGGTAATGCTTAGGTCCCAACCATTTGAAGAGAAATGGAGCATCACTTAACATTCTTAGATTAGATGCTCCCAACGACTATTTTTAAAGAAATTTTTGTTCTGTACAGCATATCTGTTTGAATATTATCTCCGAATATTCATTTCCATTTTCCTTTGATATCTACTGAAGGCTACGTGGGTTCCCCGTGTCTTCTTAAGGTGGATACCAAATCCACTTTATCTCCAACGGTTGCATGGACGTGGCCAGGTGAGCGATCTAGGAGTGACTTTGACTTTGTGGAAATTATTGCGTGAAGAAACGTATCACTAGCTGTTTACGTTCATGGTGACATGCAATGTCTTCAACGAATTAATCCTCATCGTTGCTCCATCCACGAGGTGTGCAAACGTGAATGCTAAAATGGAGCAGGCAGTACGAAGAAACCATAGATCGAAGTTGGTTCACTGTTCTCGCCATCGCTGCCGTAAACAAACTGATGGAGCTGTCGAATTTTCACATTATAAGAAAAGTAGATTTAGACGAGGTTATAACGGGATTAATATTAATATTTACTTCAATTAATGGAAGAGTTCGCCAAGCGTTTTGACAGTGCGCAACTCCTCGAACCAGCGCCGGTCATGGGTAAAAGCATACTGTGTGATCTCCATAATGGTCTTCAAAATTTCATCCTCTAGCTCCCGATGAGGTCTCCCTGGAGCTTGATGAATGCCTAGTTTTGCAGCTTTACCTGGGTCATCTTCGAGCATATCGTCAAGCTTACGCTTCCTCTCGTCCCAAAATTGTTGCTGACGTTGTTGGTTATCTGCCAGTTTGGTAAGCTCCTTCTCCAAGTCCGCTTTCATCTTTCGGAACTGGCGCAAGTCTTTCACCTGTTGCAACGTTATGATGTTGTTTTTCAAACGAACTTCCAGGCCCAAAATATCAGCGTTTAACACACTTAAGTTTGCATTACGCTGTTCCTGTTTATGGCTTTTGTATGTGCGGCTTGGACCTGGCTGCGCCGGACATGGTTCCTTCGTAGGGGGCAATTGCTCAAAAAAATTTTGGGGTTCAGAGTTCTCTTGCAATGGACCTGCACTTGTTTCCACGCATTTCTGGGGCGTTTGGGGAAATCTGCCAGATTGTTGGGGCTGTTCCAGAACTCCGCGCAAGTTTGTTGAAGTTTTTAGGCCAGATCTTGCAATCTGTCATTACAGTAAAACAGTGCTACTGTGGTATGAAACCAACGGGATTCAGTTTATACCGAAAGAACTCAACCCACCAAACTGTCCCCAGCTCAGACCGATAGAGAGATTTTGGGCTATTATGAAGAGGAAGCTAAAGGTGAATGGCAGTGTCGTCAAAAACAGCAATGAATTGGGAACCAAGTGAAATAATATTGCCAGAACGATGGATGAGAATAATGTGAGCCGGTTCATGAAACGTATTCCGGGAAAAGTCTGCAAATTTCTTCGAAATCGAGATGATTAATTTTTATTTTTTTGTATTTTCCCTCTAAAGTTCACATAAAGTCGAACATTTAAGTACAAACAGAATTCTATTTTGTTAATTTATATCCAAAATATGCGCAATATTCTACGTTGCAATTCTAACTGAGCCACACCTTAAAGCTGAATTCTGCAAAAAAAAAATTTGAATAACGCCCTAAAAGCGGTTTATAAAACCAAAGATTCGTCTGAACCCATTGCACAGTGGTTCAGAATTCGAATTTACCTGTAAAGTTTTGGAGCGAAATTATCTTCCACAAAGTTGTTTCTAATAACAAGAAGCTTCTTTTTGTGTAAATAAAAACTAGGGCGGCCCTTATTTTCAGAGAAATCGAAAATCTAACTTTTTTATTTACAGAAAAAAAAGACATACATTATTGGGAAAAAATGTAGACTAGATAATTTCAAGCAACTTTGATGGTATAATTTTTCCTGTACCTTTTGATATGACCAAATAAGAGCCATTTTTACTATGTAGCCTAGGGTGTCTCTTTAAATATCAGTTATTTTTCTGTGCATTTGAATTTGAAATCTTCCCATTGATTTTTGAACAATAAAAGTTACAACTTTACGTGTGCTGAAATTGTCTCTATCGTTTATCAAACAAAACTTATTGTACAAAAAAAGGTCCTTTTCAAATGTGGTTTTTTCTAGTTGAGGCGAGCCGAAAAAAATATTTCTTAACAGCATTTGAAAGGATTTTTATTATTGCATATTATGTCAGGAAACTAGAGATAGGTTATTGTTTTAAATTGAGTAAAACACATTTGAAAAGGGCGTAATTTTATAAGAAAATTGTTTACTACCCGGTAACGGTAGGAGACATCGGCAAGATTTATACGTCGAAACTTTTATCTTATTAAGTTATAAAAATCATCTGAAGACAACGTTGAAAATTTTAAATAAAAAGCCAGCCACCTCCAGCATGTTATTACTTTGTAGCTGCACTTTAACCGACCGACCCTAGACCAAAAGTAATCCACCGATGAAGTTGCCGTAAATCTCACCAAAAACTGCAAATTTTACATGCGTTCAGAACCATTCCACCCGCACTGTAACCGATGCAACCGGTTGCTTCCGCCTCTGGAATATTTTGCTTGTGTTTTCTCGAAAATCGCATCGAATCGTGTCGTTGTTTTTCCTCTATAGTATTATATCGTAAAAACAGTGGCAACGCTATTCTATCGACGAACGTTATTTAGGGGTGCGGCAATATTCCCATTCTTCCCCCGGCTAGCGAAGTGTCCCCGTGTGCCAGCATTGTTGGTAGTTGTGTGATATGATTTTTATTACGCATTATGATTACTTTTATTACCATTCAATCCCACATTCGCGTGCATTTAGAAACCGGAGGAAACTTGTCCGCCGGGCAATGACAATAATATTGTAACAGTCGAATGATTTTTCAAGTGTGCAGAATAAAAACAAGGGACTGTGTGGAAACCAGAAATTATGGCCCAATGATGAACAAACATTTGAGGGTAAGTTTCCTGAAGCAGCATCCTCACCAAGGCGAGATCCGTTCGATATCGTTGATGGTGGTTTGATGAAAGCCACGCGTGAAAAATTCAAATTTTAATTGCTTCATCTTGCTGATCACCCGGAGTGGCAACAGTTATTGACTGGTCAGTTCTGGTTGCAGCAGGGGTGAACAATTAATCCCTGACTCTCCGGGTGTTGTATGCTACTTCCATGACTGAGAAGTGTGAATGTTGTATTGTGGATTCCTCATTGGTGGAAAAAGGGGTGAGAAAGGTTTAAACGAACTACCGAACCGTTACACTTTTCAGGTTCAGAATTGTAATATACCTAACAGCTATTGGTTGGGGAACGAGCAAATGAGCCACGAAGGGGTAAGGTCAATGAAAAATGAGAAGTAATTTGTAATCTAGTGGCATCATAAAAATATGGAGGTATCTAGAAGCAAGCCGTGTAGGGATGTTGGTTTTAATGAATAAAAAATTGAGATGATAATAGAGTGTGAAATTGAGCATTGAGATGAGGATCATCAATCACTTAGATGAAGGGATGTTTTTTAAAGATAAAGTATGCTAATCAAAATGTGTGTGCGACAGTTGATCATTCAGTGCTCCGGTAAGCCTGTACATATGCTCGATAACATTGATTTACGCCAGTTTCTCTACTGAAATCAGCTTTGATTACCAGTGAATCTCATTAGCTCACTTCACCGAGCATTATTTTCAGATTCAAGCAGGAAGCGGATCAGATCTTCACGATTCGGCAAGATTAGCAGAAATGCCACGAACATAACGTGAACAAACATCAATTTTTCATAGATTTCAAATCAGCATACGCAACAATCGATCGATACCAGCTATGGCTAATAATGCACGGATATGGCTTTTCAGACACACTGAAAAAAATCTGTACCCGGCAGACTCAAGAACAAGCAAAAAGACATGGTGAACTGATACACGAAATGCGCAACTAAAGTCTGTGTCCACAATAATAAAAACACCTCAAAACATAAGTAAGCGATTTCGCATTTTGCGCTTCACTACATCCATTAGGGTTAGTACAGACTCTTCAGAGGTACCGTATTTATCTAAATTTATTAGAAGTGCTTAATATGTTTGGTTCCTTTATTCTTTCGACAAAGGTTCCGCTTCATCAGAGCCTAATATTCCTCGATTCGTCGTAACTCTGTAGATTTTTTTTCGTATTTACAGTTTTTGGTACAATATTCACCCGATTTACTTCGTACCACTCCATCACAGTTTTGGCATAATGACATGATGTTTAATTAGGCCAGAAGGAAGGTTTTTTTTTGTGGTTTTTGATGAAGCGCAGCAATCGCTTCTGCAGGCACTCTTAAATCTCTGGTAAATATCCATGTTGATTGTACTTGTATTGACGGAAGATTTACTTTTTCTGCCACACGTGCAAATTATTCGCCAAACAAGGTATTTTTTGGAAAATTTCGATGCCTTCTTCGTTCTAAGATGCTAAGCTGTATCATTTCTTTCCATTCTTAGTACAATAGACAACCAGCCCTGCAATCTGCCTCCTCCAGAACATATGTTTAATCGTTCATAACAACGCATGAAAATTTCGTCAAATATTCGCAATAAGGCTTGCTTCATTTAGAATTGGAACAAACTTTTGCTCATATTGTTGCGCTCCTGGTGGACGGATTTGGAAGTTCTTGGCGCCCACGTGTCGGAAATTTTGTCAGCTTCACGTATGTATTTTTGACATCCGACATTTGACAAATCGAAAGTACTTTGGAAACAGTCAACATGGAAGCCAAAAGAAGGGAAAAAAATGTGCACAGTTATTTGGAAAATCCAATGTGGTCTGCATCTAGGCTAGTTAAACAGCTGAAATTGCCCAGAAATACCGTATGGCGCGTTATCAAACGGTACAAGGAAACATTGAAGACGATTCGGAAGCCTCAAGCCAATCGTCGGAGTGGAACTGTCGACCGGAAACTGCGTGGTAAGATTTTGAAGACGATTAAGAAGAATCCCAATCTGTCGGACCGTGATTTGGCCAGAAAATTCGGTGCTGCCCATAGTACCGTGAGGAAAACTCGACTCCGGGAAGGAATCAAGTCGTACCGAGCTAGCAAACAGCCAAATCAGACCATAAAACAGAATAGTGTGGCCAAAATTCGTGCTCGGAAGCTATACGACCAGGTGCTGACCAAGTTCGACGGGTGTCTTCTGATGGACGATGAAACCTATGTCAAGGCTGACTTCGGGCAAATCCCAGGTCAAAAATTTTACTTGGCAACGGCTCGGGGGGATGTTCCAGCCAAATTAAAATTTGTTTTTGCCGACAAATTTGCACGAAAATTCATGATTTGGCAGGGCATTTGCAGCTGTGGCAAAAAAACGAAAGTTTTCGTTACAAATAAGGCAATGACGTCGGAACTATACCAAAGAGAGTGTCTCCAAAAACGAATTTTGCCGTTCATTCGATCCCACGACCATCCCGTAATGTTTTGGCCAGATTTAGCAAGCTGTCATTACCGTAAAGTCGTTCAAGAATGGTATGCAGAGAAAGGGGTCCAGGTTGTTCCGAAAAACCTTAACCCAGTCAACTGCCCCCAGTTCCGCCCTATTGAGAAATACTGGGCAATCATGAAGAGGAGACTCAAGGCAAAGGGAAAGGTTGTCAAAGACATCAATCAGATGAAGACCTGGTGGAATAAGATAGCTAAAACGATCGACGAAGAAGGTGTGCGCCGCCTAATGAGCCGTGTTACAGGAAAAATTCGAGACTTCCTTCGAAACCGTGACGAATAATTTTATCCGTATTTTTTCTTAAAAGTATAAAGAAAACGCTACATTTGTATAAAAAAGATCTTGAATTAAATAATAAATAACTGAAATACAGGCAATTGTTTTTGTTCCAATTCTATCTGAAGCAAGCTTTACAGCAGGTGGCGAAGGTTTTCTTTCAGCCGAGTTATTAGTACACGACACTGAACAATTCTGCACATTGTAGACGAAATACTATTTCTGAAGGGAACAAAGTAAAATACAACTTAAGCTGGGAAAAAAATCCGTACAATTCCGTAGAGATTATGAGTAATGTTTCATTTAAAATTAGCAATATATTAGGAAAAACCCTGGGGGGCCTGGCCCCCTAGGCACCCCCAGGAGCTACTCCAATGCACACACCATCTTTTCATCGATTTCAAATCAGTTTATGATACAATCGATCGAGACCAGCTATAGCAGATTATGCACGAATATGGATTTCCAGAAAAACTGACGTGGTTGGTCAAAGCAACGATGGATCGAGTGATGTGTGTCGTCCGAGTATCAGGGACACTCAAGAGTCCCTTTAAATCTCGGAGAGGGTTACAGTAACGTGATGGATTGTCGTGTTTGTTGTTTAACAGCGCATTGGAGGGTGTGATTCGAAGAGCTGGGAGACACGAGTCTTCAGGAAGTCTGTCCAATTATTTGACCTCGCCGACGACGTTGATATCGTAGCACGTAGCTTCGAGACGATGACCGAAACGTACATCAGACTTAAGGCTGAAGCTGGTAGGATTGAGCTTGTCATTAATGCGTTGAAAACAAAATACATGAAGGTTGTAGTTGTCGAACTACAAAGTTGACCATCTACTAGACATTAATTAGACCGGTAGTTCTCTACGGCCACGAAGCATAGGCATTGCTAGCGGGTCAACGCGCCCTTGGTGTCTTTTAGCGGAAGCTACTGCATACGATCTTCAGTGGAGTGCAGATGGAAGACGGAACGTGGAGGAGGCGAATGAACCACGAATTGAATCAGTTGCTGGGATGTCCTAAGGATGTTGGACAATAACCGTGTTAAAATGGTTTTCGAAAAAAACCGACGGGTACAAGGGAAGAGGCGCGCAATGAACAAGGTGGATCGGTCAAGTACATAGAAGGCGACCTGCGGACTCTCTATAGACAGCGAGGCTAGCGAGGTACAGCCATTGGAAGCCCACTTGAGCATATTTACCCTGTTTTGGCAATATATGGCTAGCTGTCACAGCGTTCGGAAGGCACTTCAATGGTATCGTGACAATAGGGTGAATTTCTTCGCTAAGGACCTCAACCCACACAATTGCCCAACATTTCGCGAAATCGAGAAATATTCGGCAATTGTTAAGCGGAGGCTGAAAAAAGTAACTCAAGGTACTGCAGACATTAAGGTGAAGCATGTAGTAGTGCAAACATTTTTTGCTCTTAAGTGGTAGTATTGGTGCATCATTGAGAAAACGGACGTGGTTGCCAGTAATTTTAATTTTTCTTTATGGACTATAGTACATCCATATAATTATTCTCCACAACTTTCAAATTCTTAAAACAGCATGAAACCTCAAAATAAGAATTTTTTTTATGGTGAATTTTATACGTTTACGTTCTGTTCTTATTTGAATCAAAAACGAACGGATGAATCGATGATTAGATTGATGATACATAAAATATATTAAAAATGTTTTAAATTTCACATTTGCGATAATAAATGGGATTTTTGGGTTTGAAACCTGAGGTACTTACCACAGACACAAAGAGATATTATTTTATTTTGCGACTTGGATGGATGAATTGGAAGGATGAATAGATTTGCTTTTCTTTACTTATATTTCAATGTGAACCATTGTCAAATTAATATATGTATTCACTCTATGTTTTAACTGAAATCTCATCATGTGCCACCTTTTTCAGCACGAATGTTTCAAAAAATAATTGTACTTTTGTTTCAATTTCTATCTTAAAGTCTTAAATTCCTTACTCTTAGACAAAAAACGCAAAAAAATCGTTATAAATTTATAGTAAATACCTACAATAGTTTAACTTGGAAACTGGGTAGACTTGATGCATGTGGAGACTTGTTCTACTGTGCTGTGAATACTTAGAGTCAATTGAAACCATTGTAATAATCCGGTGGTTATAGAGTTTTTCATTAATTTGATACCAGGTTAAAAGCGCAGTCTGGCAAAAATTGATCCCTTGATTAAATTGAAAATTAAATGTGAAAAAATAGAACTCTGTTTGGACATTTCTAATCAGAGAAAATAATGAAATATTTCACTACAAAATGTACTAGAAATACTTTTCCGAAAACAGGGGATCAATGTGGCCTTTTTTTTTTATTTCAAAGACCGGGAAATTTTAGAAAAAAAATCACGCATAGGAAAGCAAGTATAATGTCCGGCGCGCCAAAGAATAACAAATAAATCATATAAATAGTCATAAAGTTTGATATCGCATCAAGTTTCGTTTTTTTCATTGAGATATATCCATAACGAAAAGAGGGATCAAGTCAATCCAGACTACCATACCCCTCGCTCCAGCTTCCAAGGAAAAGGAAGTGGATGAAAGTTGTTTTCCGTTTACTTTCCAAACAAGAAAATAAATATTTACACAAACAAATGCAAAGCTAATCAAAAACTAAAGTCACCATCGGATTCGGAAGTATGACCGGGATTCTCAAAACCAGCATCGATTGGGCAAGAGTCGATTGGGCAAGATTTGCCGACAGATTCTTTTCCCGAACGTTTTTTCACTAAAACCACTATTCCACGGGATTCGAATGTCCAAGTTAATTTTTCGCACACTCGTGCAAACAGTTGCTGACAACACTGCGCTCTGCAAAGCTACGCACAGCTGAGTGTGAATTAGAAAAAAGCAAAACGCGTAATTTTGGAGCCAGGTGCACAATTTTTGCACCATTCTCGTTAATTTAACAGTTTTTTCGCCCACTGTTTTCAAGAGCGCGATGATAACTAATCTCTAAGTGAAAGTAAATAGTGTTAAGGTGGCTACGGGAATTAGAAATACAGTTTATTGTGAAAAATTAATAGGCGGATCCTGGTTTTAAAAAGGTAAACAATGACGACTAAAAATTACCTGCTCTGTGGAAATGAGCACCATTTGATCGTTTCAGAGTGTTTTTTGGTGAATTAAACAGTTTACATTGATTGAATATGGTGTTCTGCTGTCCTATTAGCAGTATCGTGATGATTCATTGCAGGTAAGTGGATTTATTTAGAATATTTTGTTGAACAAACCCAAAGTGTGCTTGTGTGGATGAGGAAGCCATCGCTCCTGCCATAAGGGTATTCCATTCAGTTTGTCCTTAAAAGATGGTGAAATAAAATGGCCGTTGACAAGGTAACGAACAGAGTGTCTAAAATACGATGCGAGGTATTTCGAGAAAAGTTCGTTATTTTAACAAATCCAAAAAGGGAATAAGTCTCTTGATAAAGTTAAGATAAAGTGCATTTTCTTTTGGCCACTCAACTGTTTTAATTCCCGAGATAGAACTGATTTCGTCCTGATGATTGGTAAATCGAGCTTTAGAAGCAGTTCCACAGCTAATAATTCAGAGCTTTTTATGCCGACACCAATGCATGAATTTGTGTATTTTGTTGCAACGGTGATACCATAGACTAACTCTAAGACCAGTAGGTCTTGAACAAATACGGTTTTTTTTTCTTGGCTCAGTCAATACTAGCACGTCGATCCCAAGCTTCATAATGCGCCCCTAATAATGAACTCACACGAACACACTCTCAAATATTCTGTCAAAATAACACAGCAAATCAGCAAATCAAAACAAAGGCGCAAATATGTACAGTAAGGTGCTGGCTTCAAGGTGTACTTCGGACCAAGGGCTTCTACAACAGTAAACCAATTTCAAATCGCTAGTTGCATATTGACTGTTGGTGATACTCTGTTCCCCCCGAAAGATTCCCTCCACCGGTAAATCGTGATTTAATCGAGTGAGGTATCAGAGGCCCATGTCACGCAAAAAAAAATCAAGCAAATTGATGCGTTGCATTCAATAGCTTGTGTTTTTTCTCAAATTTAACATCCATAATGACAATTGAAATAAAATCTTGCAAAATCGTAAGACAATCTTGCGTTTTTTCACAGCAAATAGCTTTGCATAACATTGTTGATGAGTTGTCTCGAGAATATTTCTTAAAAATCCTACAAAAATGCATTCTAGGGTTTGTCTTAAAAATTAATAACTGTCCACCATTGGGTTAATGAGGATTCACAAGAGCACAATCGATTCGATAATATTCATGTTCTGGTACCTGGAGCAAAAAAACACGTTGGACTTACTTATAGTAGCTTGATCTCACTATCTTTAAATTAACCCACCGTTTTAATCTGCGCCGGGACACTTTAACCAGTAAAGCTGAGATTAATCCTGTATTTCTAGCAGCTGCAAATTTTCGAAGATTCCGTCGAAAAGCAGTCTTAATCTAAAATGTACACAGCAAAAAAATCAATTCTACTCAGAATCCCTGCGGGATTATCCATTCGTAGTCATCCCTCATCAGCAATGACGGCTGCTAAACGTTGCAGCACACTTTCCTGCCGATGATGAATTTCAGCATTTCGACTGACATAATGAAGATTGATGTGAAAGTGTGTGCCGGCGGTCGACATGAACAATCGCACCAACAACGGCAGCCGCTGGCCAACGACGTTCGACGAAATCAATTTTACCTGAAAACTACATTTTTTTTTTTCAAAAGGCAACAATCAACAATGTATTGCTCTTTCCTCCGGGTCTGAAATGAAGAATGAGGAAAACGTGTTACGCGTTTGAAGGTAATAAGCAATTCCTGCCGCAGAGGTGTTCCTATCCGGCTATCGGGCAGATGAAAAGCAAAAGGACCGGTGTGCCATGTGCGGATAATTTTCCCCCTGAATGGACTCGAAGCCAAGCATTCAGCAGCCGGTCGGAGGGAATTGTAGGACCTAAAAGTGAGTTGATGGTACGGATGTTTCGTTCTAGGGTAGCACATGTGTGGCGAGATTATTAGGCGCCAAAACAAGACTTGCCTCGCTCGTGGATAACGAACGAAATCGGTTTCTTCCTGTTTTTATCCTAATGTATGGAACGGACCAGATGATGAATAGGTGGGATCGAATCAAGCCGATTATCCGTTTTCCTTGGATGTGTGCGCTGGTGTGCTTCTAGGGAATAATGTTATTAGAGAGACCAAGTAGATTTCAGATTGTCAGTATGGCGGACTTTCACTTGGCCGGTTAGTGGGATTCTTAGCGATGAGAGCGTTTGTACGGTCAAATAAACAACCTGTGTTTTTGCAATTATTACACGTTTCGAAAAAGCAAATCTCAGTTAATTAAAAATAGGCGAAAGAAACCTGCTTCCTTTTCCTGCTTACTATTTCCCTATTTGCACCAAGCATGGATACGCCTGACCATTAGTCGTAAAGACGAGTTTCATCGCTCGCGATCAAATGGCTTAAAACATGTTGAGTTTCAAAAGTTAAAGTTTCGATTTATTGCTCTAAAATTTGACTATGAACCCTAAACTTTCACAGCCCCAGAAGCATGGGAATGAACTCCTTTTTCTGCATCGGAATACACATCTCATCATCGCCATCACATCATCACAAGCAGCTGCGAATCGCGATAAGGCCAACAGCACCATTTCGAACGGCTTATAATCGTAAAAATAATAACAATTAGCCATATAGAAGGCAGCAGGTGTCATAAATTATCATGATGCATTCGATGGTCTCAACTGCTACCAGCCGCCGCAGAAGCACGTTACACATTTTAAGTTTCGATCGCAAAGGGCTCCTCTCAATAGGATATCAGCGCGCATCTGTCTCTCCGGGGTAATGTGAGCTATTGTGAATTTCCAAACAATTTATTAAAAGCTTCAGACGTACTAGTGGCGACTATGAGTGACGCACCCTAGGCCCCATCCAGTGAGTAAGCATTCAAACTATAACATATACGAATGGGAATGGGACCTCATAGAGTGGGGGATGGATGGCGGGTCAGGATCGAAGAGAAATTGATTCGAGCTGGATTTGATAACTCCACGCCTTGAATGATGATGGATTGGGGCGGGTGCACTTCAAAATAAGCATGGCATACGCTTTTGGGTGATTATTATATCCATTTTTTAGTCCTCATGCAACCGACAGCATGCACAGAAGCTCGCTCTTTTGCATTTTTGGTAAACAACTTAAATATTTATTACTTTCTTCCTCAATTTCGATGCACGTTAAAAAGTGCGTAACTGTGCTTCTTAAAACGATTGGGGTGAGCTAGCTTGCGATGCGATCATGGCCTATTTGATTAATTTATAGTTCTTTCTTCTCTAATCGGTTGGATTGGACAAAGGTGGGAATAGAGTCATTCAAAGCAAGCTTTGCTGCTTCGTATGCGGAAATAAATTGGGCAAGTTTATTATTCCCATGATAATGTATGATAATCGCAATGTGAAAATGATAATGAAAACTTTATTGATACACTATTATAACTAATAAATTGTTGATGGTTATT